>JAQQSQ010000927.1:0-13477 GCA_028627145.1 Eidolon dupreanum | reverse complement strand
GGAGGTCTGGCACACACGGGGAGAAGCCGGGTGACGACGGGGGCCGAGGTGGGAGGGCTGCAGCCACCAGCCCAGGAGCCCCGGAGCCCCAGGAGCTGGACGAGGCAGGGAGGACCCTCCCCGGAGCCTTCAGAGGGAGCACGGCCCGGCGGCGCCTTGATGTCTGACTGTGTGAAGAGACATTTCTGTTGTTGTGACACTCGGTTACAGCAACCCCGGTAAACTAGCACAGAACACACGCGCGTGTGGTCGCACACACACACACACACACGCACATGAGCACATGCTGGGAGTCTGACAGTATAACAGCAGGGGCACGGGCTCTCTCCACCGGGAGGTCGGGAAAGCGCCCCCCAGATTTGGCCTGAAACCTGGAAGACGAGGGAAGGGCTCGGGAAAGAGGGCTCCGGGCAGGGAGTGCCCCGCCTGGCCCAGGGAAGGGCTCTGTGTGTTCTAGACTCTCTGGGGGTGGCAGATGATGTCCTACGGGGTCTTTAAGTGAGGTCCCCAAGCAATGGGGATTCGCCGGGGTTTGTGAGCAAAGTAGGGACAAGTGGGGATGTGTGATGACTCGCGCGGAGAGCCAGCCTTCGAGAATTACAACCCGCGTTTCTCCATCTGTCCCCTCCCTTTTCAAATACGTTATTGCATTTTTAATTCTCCCTAATTGTGGTAAAAGACACAGAACAGGATTTTGTCATCTTACCCTTTTTCGGCGCGCAGCTTGGCGGCGTCAGGCACTGTCGCTCGGCTGTGCGGCCATCGCCACCACCGTCTCCAGGACCTTCCATCTTCCCAGCTGCCCCTCTGTCCCCATGACACCCTCACTCCCCGCCCCCTCCCCCGGCCCCGGCCCCACCGCCGACTTCCTGTCCCTGTGACTCTGACCCCTCTGGGTCCCCACGTGAGTGGGACCACGCCGCGTTTGTGCTTCTGTGTCTGGCTCATTTCCTCGGCATAATAACGTCCTCGGGGTGCGTCCACGTGGCAGCAGGCGTCGGAACTTCCCTCCTTTTGAAGGCTGACTCGGATCCCGTGCTCTGCGTGCACCGCGTCTCGCTCGTCTGTCGTCCGTCGGTGGACACTCGGCCGCTTCCGTCCTTGGGCTGCTGTGACCGACGCCGCTGTGAACGTGGGTGCACACATCTGTGCAAGCCCCGCGCTCAGCGATTTTGGCCGTGTCCCCGGAAGTGGGTGATCCTGGGTTCCGTGTCTCGAGGACCCCCACCCCATTTCCACAGCAGCGGCACCAGTTTGCCCACCCACAGGGCACGAGAGTCCAGCTGCCCCGTCCTCCCCACGTTCGGTTCTGCCCTTCCCGTAGTCACCATCCTGATGGGCCTGAGGTGCTGTCTCCTTGTGGAGTTATTTCGCGTGATGATGAGCGATGTTGAGCATCTTTTCACGTGTTTGTTGGACATTCATGTGTCCACGTTGGAGAAATGTCTGTTCAAGTCCTTTGCCCGTTTTTTAACTGAATTATCTGTTTTACTGTTCTGGTTTGCAGGAGTTCTTTTTAGGTTCTGGAGAGTAATACGTCATCGGATACTTGATTCGCGACTATTTCCTCCCATTCCCTCAGTCCCCTTCCCATTCTGTTGATTGTGTCTTTTGCACAGAAGGCCCTTATTTTCATGTCGTCCAATTTGTCTATTTTTTTCTGTTGTCACCTGTGCTTTTGGTGTCGAATCCAACAAATCATTGTCATCTATCTATCTCTTTCTCTCCTTTTCTTTCCTCAGCGAATCCCAAGCACTTCCATCCAAGTTTCTCAGGCGAACATCATCTTTCTCATGAGGTTCGGTGCACAGTGCCCCCGACACTTTTGCCGGGGTGCCTCAGTGGCGTCTGAACCCCTCCATCGTCACGTTCTCAGAAAGTTCCTTCCGTTGTCTCAGGAACGTTCTATGTAGCGGCGACTTTGACTCAGGACTCGGTGCGGCGCTTGGTAGATCTGTCCCCACGTCTTTTTCCATCTGCCCATCCCCCCCTTCTTCCGGCCTGGGGTCTGTTGGCCGCGGACTGCCCCAGACCCTGGACGCACCTCTCCGCCGGCGTGTGGTGGCTCTGGCCTGTCCTTGAGTCTCTCTCACAGACGGAGGCGAGGCTGGCCTCCCCATTACACCCCGTCCAGCAGCATGGGGGTTCCGTGTGCTCTGCGCCTCCTCATCGGGAGGTGCGGGGTGTGGCTCTCCCTCCCTGGGTGAGCTGACCCCTCCGTCTGAAGCTCCCCAGCAGCCTTCCCCCCGATCTCTCTCCCAGAGTGGGTCCTGCCAGCACCAATGACTTTATCAGTGGTGACTCCATGAACCCACCAATGACCTCACCGGTGGCTGGCACGCGCGACCCCCTGACCCTCACGTCCCTTCACGATCGCGAGGGGGGATTCTTCAGTCACGCAGACTGTCCCGTTATCGGAGGAAACTCTCGGCCTTCGCGAGCAAAAGAAATGCTTCCTTCTTTCCTTTTCCTTATCGAGTTGGTCTGTCGGGAGTGGGCGCCTCATCTCTCTCCACTGACGTGCAGACGGGGGGCTTCCTGTTGCTTAGTGGGGGGCAGGGGAGCTCTGTCTCTCAGTCTTACCTAGCATGATGGGCTCACGAGATTTTATATATTCAACCATCCAAATCAATGGCAGGTATTATCCTCTCCGATGCCCAGATTTCCCCTCTTCGCCCAGTGGCAGCCCTGTCCTGCCGAAGCCTGGGTGTGGGGACTCCAGGCCTCTCTTCAACATTCACCGGAGACTCTCCCTGTCCCCCCCAGTTGCCTTCCAAATCAACACTATCTTATTTTTAAATGTCTTTAATAATTTTTTTTCTGAAGCCCTGCTGTACACACTCACTTTTTTTCCTCTTGTAGAATGGTCATCACGGTCACCACACTCACTGAGCACGCCACAGGCTGGGGTGGTGACCGGCCCTTGCGTATGTTTGCCACACCCCAGGGAGACGGGTCTCTGGACAGTGTCCGGTGTAACTGGGAGTGGGGTGGGGCGGGGGCGGGGAGTGTTTGTTGTAAAGAAGGTTCTATAAAATAATCAGTTTAGATTTTCGCCAAGTAAAGGCAGGAGCCTCTGGTTGAACGAAGGGTGAGAGTCTGACTCAAAGGCGTCCTCCACGCCACCCAGCATGCCTGTGGCTGTCCCGAGCCCGGACGGGCCCGGAGCACGCGGGGTGGACGCCGCCGCTGGGACCCGGCACGGTCCACTCCCCTGGGTCGAGAACACGGCACGGGGGAAGGTTTAGCATCTAAACATCGCGTTTCTCGAAACAGGGCGAACGTGCAGTCTTCAAAGTCACACTGTCTTTTCCCCCAAAACCAAGGGGAAATCTAAGTCTGCCTGTGATTCTGAGCAACGCAGCACAGACGATGCCCGGAAACTGCTCTCCGAGACTGGTGTTTTCATGACGGGCCGGCGACAGGCGATCAGACTGAGCTACGGGGGGTTCCGGTCACGCAGACGTTTTCAGCTCGTGACTCGGGTGTGGGGGCCGGGCGGCGAGCGTGGGGGCCGGGCGGCGAGGATGGCTTGGAGATTAGATCGGAGGACACACTGCGTCCAGGGCAGGGTCTGTGTGTTTACCGCGTCTGCCCATCCCCACTGCAGGCGGCCCCTGTGCTGCCCTGCTCCCGGCCCCACGTACAATCCCCTGCGGGGCCGTCCACCCCCGCACAGAGCGTGGCATGTGTCTGGCCCCCGGGGCTGTGTGGCTCAGTGTCCACGCAGCAGCTTTGCTGAGCCGATGAGTAAAACTTACTGGCTCACGGTTCTGGAGTCAGAAGTCCCAAATGAGAGTGTGGGCAGGACCGCTGCCCGCCCTGTCCTTCCTGTCCAGGACCGACCAGCGCCCCGGGGCTGGGGCCTCACTGCTGCCTGCCCTCTGACCTGCGGGCCCCTGTGTGGTCAGGGTCAGCCGGTGCGGTGGCTTCTCGTTCCCTGGCTCCAGGCATAGGCCCCACTGAGCCCGCAAAGCTCCAGGTTCTGCCTGGCGGAGGCGAAAATACACCCGGCAGTGTGTCCGGGCTCAGGGCCTCCCCGGTGTGGTCCCGTCTGTCTCCTGGGCTCACCGTCACCTTGGGCCCCGTCCTGGCCTCGGCCACGCGCTGGCCCTCAGCCCAGGACCCCTTGCAAGGTCTTAGAGCCGCTGCCTCCAAACCCCCATCACCCGCGCCCTGGAGCAGCCGCGTCCCCACACCATCCCAGGGACGAGGCGGAGGGACCCAGAGGCCTTGTTCTTAACACCGTCCGGTGCTGTGTGACCGTCACCTCTGTCTAGTTCCAGAACATTTCTGTCACCCAAAGGATGCCCCCCACACACACGAGCAGTCACCCCAGCCCGTAGCACCGGCACCCACCAATCTGCTCCGTCTTTGGACGGGCCTGTCATGGACGTTTCACATAAGTGCAGTTCTCGCCTCACACACTGTGTGACCTTGCATATCCGGCTTTTTTCCCTGGGAGCTGTCGCCTTTGCCCTAAAAATGAAGCCCCCTTCCCAACTCGGGGTGACTTACTCAACATCCCTAAGCCCCGTCCGTGAGGCGGACACAGCAGTCACACTGACCACCAGCCGCTGGTGTGGACGGGGAATCGCAGACCAGGCGCTGGGCTCTGCCTCTGTCCCGTTTGGTGACCGTGACTCCCTTCCAGAGCTTAGATGGCTGACGAATCGTGTCCAGTGGCCGGGAACAGACTCGGAGGCTGAGTGACCCCAGGGACCAGCAATGCAGGGGTGAAACCGTGGCCCTGTGATGCCACCAAGCTCCAGGCTCCTGCTGTCAGCCTGGCCGTCCTCACGCGGGGTCCCCTCGGGTCCCTGTGATGCCACCAAGCTCCAGGCTCCTGCTGTCGGCCTGGCTGTCCTCACGCGGGGTCCCCTCGGGTCCCAGGATCATCGGAGCGCTGGCAGCAGGAAGGGGAAGGGCCGGGTTGGGCCCGCCCGGGCCACACCTCGCAGAGGGCTTTCCAGAAGCCCCTGGGCCCGGCTCCTCTGTCCCGTCAGCGAGCGCTGAGTGTGTCCTGGCCACTCCCAGCGGCGGGGCAGGCGGGTCCAGGGGCTGCCCTGCCCCCCAAGGCACAGGCCGGGTCCTCCCTGTGAGGAAGGGGAGGACGGAATGGGTGTCCGTGGGCAGTGCCACGGAGCTGACCGCTAGGCCCCTCACCCTACAGCCGGGGAAACTGAGGCCCAGAGACGGGGTGGGGCTCACCGGTCAGTGCGGTCAGTGGGGAGGCTGGTCCACTGCCCAGACGGGAGGCTTCTCAGGGCGACTGGGCTCATCCGGCCTTACAGAGGTGTCCCTGGTATCTGGCCTCCACTGCCCCAGGCAGCAACCCGTCCCCCGCACTTTTAGCCGACGGTCACTGTGCACGCACCGGTCAGGAGCAGTTGGGGTGACATTTGGGGGACACTGGGGGGAGACAGGGTAGCAGAAGGGACCTGGAGTTGAGGGGCTGGAGGACAAAGCCCCAGGGGGCCCACATGGCGTGGGGTGAGTGACTGGAAGGCAGAGCGAGACCGAGGGGCCCCACTTGCCTGCCGGCTCAGCCCCCTGCCGTTCCCTCCACGTGCGGCCCGCATGGCTGTGGTGACCCGCACGTGGTCGGGAAGCAGCTAGGTGTGGCCTCGCACTCTGAGCAGAATCCCGCCTCTCCCCACAGGTCTGCGTCCTGTCCCCAAGCCCTCGGGGCTGTAGTGACCTGTCAGCAACTCGCTCAGTCTCCCCCAGGCCGTGTGCACAGCAGGAGTGACCGGGCCAGCTTTGCAGACAGGGGAAGTAAGGGTGCGGCAGGCTGGGCTGGGGGGGAGAGGGAGGGGCGCCTGGCCTCCTTGCCTCCCCCCCGCCCCGAGGCTTCTGTGTGCACGGCTCACTCCCCCAGAGTCCTATGCACCCCGCTCTGCGCCACCCCGTCAGAAGTGAGTTCCGTTCCTCCAGGACCCCCCAGACAGAGGTGGGCCTCCCCGGCAAGGTGTCTGGTATTAAGAACTCCCCCCTCGTTAGGGATGCTGGTGTTTCGAAGGCCACCCTGAGGGGCGACGCCGCCTGGCCAGCAGCGGTCAGCATGGCCTGGGTCCGCGGCGGTGACCGGCACTGCATTCCCCGCTCGCTCCCACGGCCTGCGGGGCCACCCCTGTCGTCCTCACTCAGGGACCCAGGGGGATGCACCCCCCCACACACCAGTCACTAGTGGCCCCACAGGCCAAGGTGGCTTTCTAAGCTTTGCCCGAGGGACACACGTCATGTCTGGTCCCCTCCCGGGTCACGTGCAGCTGCAAAAGTTAGGGCAGGCGTGACCTCGCATACACCCGAGGGAAACTGGATTCTGGGGACCAGTCCCACCTCCGAGAACCCCAGAGCGAGAGCCTTTAGCGCCGGGTCCCTGACGAGACGGGGCCGGTGAGCAGAGTGCTCCCCACCGCCCTGCCACCCCCGAGCCGCCCCGTGTCTGTGTATGTGACCAGCGTGGCTGTGCCAAGGCCACCAAAGGGGCCCCCGGATCGGGGTCCCGAGAAACAAAGCAGGGGTGCACTGAGGAGCCGGTGACGCGCAGCCGGCTCCTTGCCGGGCTGGGCTCAGCCTCTTCCACCTGCCCGCTCCGGGCCTGTGGGGCGTCGTGACGTGGCTTGGGGTACGACATTTCTCCACTTCAGCAGCAGGCACCCCCTGCCTTGCTCCCGGGCGGGAGCCGTTGGCCGCTCCTGCCCTGGGCGAATCTGCCGGAGCTGGGCTCGGGGGCGTGGAGCCAGCCGCCGGTGGCTCGTGGGGTTCGGCCACGTGAGACAAGGTCCTGCCGCAGCCGAGGGCACAGGGCTCGCCTGTGGCAGGAGGCGGGATCTCCCCCGCGGGGGCCTCTTGTCTCCCGGTCCCAGGCTGCAGGGCCGACCTGCGCGTTTCGTAACCACTCCTAAATATAGAGAGGTGCTGAGCGAGCGCCGGAAACCGCGGAAGGTTCCGCTCGAGACGCAGGGGCCGAGGCAGCGCGTGGACCAGAAAACGCGCCTCTCTACACGGGCCTGGCCAGCTCCGCTGCCGGGGGTGTTTTCCGCTGCCGGCTGAGTTGTGACTCTCGGCAACGGTCTCCTAGCAACCGTGGGTGCGGGGTACCGAGCTCACTGGGATGGCAGGCTGGGAGGGAGGCAGCCGGGGAAGGGAGCGGAGCAGAGCTGGAGGGAGGGGCGGCCGGAGGCCTGCCGCCCTCGGCCTTGCGAGCAGGCAGGGGTCCGCTGAGACCCCGTGCCCACGCGGTGCCGGGGCGTGCCTCCACGGCTGTGGGGGGCTGCCTTCCCTCCGTGTGCACACTTTCCACGCGAGCATGTCCTGCTCCGTTCTTATACAAAGGTCTTTCATCCCATTTCCTGGGGATGCATGCTGGCAAGCAGCTGGGCTGGGCGACCCCCAGCGGAGGTGCCCTCGCCCCCTGGAAGGGGTGGGGCCCGGGGCGCTGAGGGGCTGGGCCGGGACGTCAGCGGGCCGAGCGCGTCAGAGCCCGGGCGGGTCCCCTGACGTCCCGGCCGCCGTGTCCTGTCTGTCACGTGGTGGCAGGCGCCTGCGGTGACGGGCTCACCTGACCCGGCGTCTGGCCCCTCCCACTGCAGAGGGGGCTCTGGCCACGGGACAGGCTACCAGTGGGGCGAGCGCCGTGCGATGTCCGTCTGTCCTCTGGAGAGAGTAATGCTCATCGCGTGGCCGGGAGGGGCTGCGGGCGGCAGCCAGCCCCGGGCAGCGTGCGGTGCGGTCGAGCCCTGAGGAAACGCGGCCCCCAGAGGCCCGGGGAGCTCCCCTGGTCGGGGGCAGCCATGTGTCACGCGTCGATGCCTCAGGGAACACGCGACGCCACGGGGCAGCGATGCTCCGTGTCCGGGCCCCCGAACCGGCCCCGCACGTCTGCGCCCCGGCCGGTGCTGATCCTCGCCCTTTCCTGGCACGAGCTGTGGCCATGGGCATCGGCGCTCTCGCCGAGCCCCACAAGCCCTTCCTGTGCATCGCCAAACCTGAGGGTGCTTCGGGGGACCCCGAACTTGTAACTGGTGTCGGAGGGAGGGCTGTCCTGTGGGGACGGTCCCAACTGTACGCCCGCCAACCTCCTCGCACGGCCCCACCCCCCGGGCACCCCTCTCAAGCCAGTGGGTGCGGCCAGCTGCAGGCCGCGGTCAGTCGCCGTCAGCCAGGCCTTCCTCTGCCCGCTGCGTGGGCAGCAGACCGGGCCCCGGCTGCAGTCAGGTTGAGACCCACAGGCCACCAGGCCACAGGGAGAGACGCCGTCCCTGGGTGGGGATGGGGGTGACACAGGTGACAGGAAGGTGGAGGAAGCCTGGGGCCCTGGGGCCCGACTCACCCCCCGGAGGCGGCCCGGCCGCGGGTGGAGCAGGTTGCGGAGGGGCCAGCAGGAGAGCCAGGCGAGCTGGGGGCGGGCACGAGGTCCAGAGGGAGAGCGGCCGGGCCGTGCGGCGGCTCTGAGTCTCAGGGGTGCGAAGCCGGACCCCTGGGGTTTGGCCGTGAGCAGGGGCTGGGCGGAGAGCTCGCCGAGGCGTGGCAGCCTGGCCGGGGCGGCGGGAGCGGGGAAGCGGGCGCGGCTCTCAGGCCGTGCGTCCGAGGTGCCTCCAGGTTCCGGGCACAGTAGCACCGAGGACGCTGAGCCGGGAGTGGCAGAGGCCAGGTAGCCGGGGACGAGCTGGCCGAGGGGTGAGAGCAGTGGGCGCAGGGCCGAGAGGCAGCGTCCACCCTGGTGGGAGGACCCCGTGTCACCGATGGCACCCTGGACGAGCTGGCCGAGGGGTGAGAGCAGTGGGCGCAGGGCCGAGAGGCAGCGTCCACCCCGGTGGGAGGACCCCATGTCACCGATGGCACCCAGAGAGGCTCGTGGGAGAAGTGGGGACGCTGACCGCTGAGCACCTGGGCGGGGGCGCGAGGGGCCACTTCTCTGTGGCTTTTCCTTTGTGGAAGGGACGGGAGAAACGGGGAGCGGCCGCTGGCCGGGGGTGGGGCTGCAGCAGCGTCTGCACCCAGCACCCTCCCCGGGCAAGGCCGGGCCACCCTCGGCTGCGGGGTGTGCCCCGCGCATTGTGGGGTACTGAGTGGTGTCCGCAGCCCCCAGCCACTAGATGCCAGTCACACCTCCCAGCCGTGACAACCAAGCACGTCCCCGGGGGTGGGGTGGCTCCCCGGGCGCAGGGGGGGCGGTCCCCGGGCTGAGGACTCCTGCATTAGGAGAAGGGGGTTCCGTGTCTGGACAGTCTTTAAGCTTTCAGCCTCGGAGTGATTCCTCGCAAGGCGGGAACGGACGGTGGGGGTCGGGCAGGGAGTGACCCAGAGGAAGGCGGAGGGGCCTTGCTTGCCCTGTGTGGGACTCTCCAGAGGACCCGGAGGTAATGCCCCCTCCCCCCCCCCGCCAACGGGATGCAGGGGACCAAGCGGCAGCCCAGCCAACCCATCCGAGGCTGGGGACAGGATGGGGGTGTGGCTTCACTGCCGTCTGTCCCACGAGAGAGGGATCGGATGCTCGCCCACCTCGCCGAGCCTCCGGGCTGGGAGTCCAGACCACGCCAGCGCCGTGCCAGCCGCGCCCCTCCCCCACCCGCCCCATCTGTCAGTCAGGTCTCAGCACACGCCTAAAGCCAGGAGGGTGGTCCCAGGCGGCCGTGGGCAAGCTGGGGCTGGCCCCTCCTGTCCACACCTCCGCAGGGCACACGCCGGGCTCCTGCCCAAGGTGACCACACTTGAAGCCACCCCCCACACCCCATGGGGGGGCAAAGACCCTCGTCATCCCCACTTCTGGGGTGTCTTGGCATTCTTGGTCCTGCTACACTCCCCCTTAGGACCCCAGCTGGGGACTGGAGCCCCAGGTCCCCAGCACGGCCCAGCGGTGTGTCCCCCACACCCAGCCTGGTTCCGGCCTATCTGGGAAGAGACGGGAGGCGGGACACCCCCAAGACCGCTGCTGTGAGGAGCACAGCCCGAGCGGGGTAGCAGAGGCCAGCGGGGAAGGCCAGGGGCACCCCACCGAGCGGGCGAGCCAGGAGCTCGGAGCAGAGACGCCCGGGGCCGGCAGACCCTCCGGCAGGGGAAGCCGCTGCCCGGAAGCCCAGAGGCGGAGACTGGAGGGGACCCCAAGGGACAGGAGGTTCAAGCGTGGGGACTGGGGTTAGGATGGGAGCAGTGGGCGCAGTGACGGACGAGGCTCTGTGGTCGCGAGTGACCCGTGGCGTGTGTGCTCCAGCCCGTCTGGCTCGTACGGGGAGACTGGACGGGGGGCCGTAACGGCTTAGAGAGCACCCCGAAACTCAGTCCGCCAGCAAACCCGTTTGGAAAGAGGGTCTTTGCAGACGTCGTTAGTTAGGGACCTTGAGGTGAAACAACCCCGGATCAGAGTGGACCCCGAACCCACGAGTGTCCTTATAGGAAGGTTCAGGAAGGAGGCGGAGGACCGCGTGCAGACGTATCTAAGCTGCCGGGTGCCAGGGCTCACCGGCGGCCACCGGAGGCTGGGCAGGGGGCCTGGACCGTGTGCTCCTGGGGGACTCCAAAAGGCCAGATTTGGGACTTGCAGCCTCACGACTGGGAGAGAACGGGTTTCTGTGGATGGAAGCCACCGGCTCGCAGGCGTGCGATTGGCCACCCAGGGCACTCACACAGGGGTGGGAGCGAGAGGAAGAGGCAGGCCGAGGGTCCCGTCTGAGGGCAGCATCCACAGAAGGAGACTTCCTGGCCTTTCCCCACCACGAGTGGCCATGGCGACTTGGGGACTTGGGACGGGCGGCCAGGTTGGAGACGGAGCGTCCCACTGTGTCCTGCCTGGTTGAGATGCCCACCGGACGTCCCTCTGCAGCCGGATGGTGCTGGAAAGTGCTCACGAGCCCAGCGCTCCTGTCAGGCTCACCCACCACCCCAGGGGCACGCCTTCACCCTGTCCCTCCCGGGGGGGCGGGGGGAGGGTCCGTCCTTGGGGGAGCAGCTCAGCCCTGGAAGCTCCCAGCATCGTGTGGGCAGAACCAGGCAGTGGTTTTAGCTCAGAGACGCCGGAAGTCAGAAGCCGGTCCTCTCCTGTGCTGAGGGAAGGGACAGCAGGTGGCCTTAGGCAGCAAGTCCCTCCCCTCAAATTCCCTCCCCCGCCCCCAGCAGGGACCTGCAGCCTCCTGCCTGCCGAAGGGCTCAGCACGCTCCTTAGGCCTGGGGCCCGACGTGCCTCCCGTAGGCAATAGCTGTCAGTCACACTTTACCGAGTTCTGCCATTAAGCCATAAATCATGTGTTTCTCAGATATTTTACGGGTGTCACTGGGCTTCGAAGAGACACAGCAATGGTCCTCATCCATGGCCACCCTACCTCTTAAATCCTCCTCTCCTTCTGCCCTGGCAGTCTCCCCCATCTGTGACAGTCACCCCCCAGCCTGGGATGTTTTGGGGCCAGGGCAGAGGACCTTGTGAGGACAGGCATCTCGGTGTGAGTAAAGCATGTAGAACTCCTGCCGGGCTCACGGAGCCCCAGAACCAGAGCCGTGCTGGGAGGTGACGGGCAGACGGGGAAGGGAGTTCCCCGCCGATTCCCACAAACACACGGGGTGAAATCAGACATTTAACCCCTCTGCAGCCGTGAGGGCAGGGCCATCGCCGTCCCCCTTACAGGTGGGGAGACAGGCCCGGCGGGTGTCACACCTGCCCCCACAAACGTCTCAGCCAGCAGGCCACCAGGACAGAGCACCGAGACCAGGGGCTCAGCCAGCAGACTCATTCCTCACAGTTCCAGAGGCCACAAGTCCCAGGTCAAGGTGCCGGCTGATTCGGTGACTGGGGAGGGCCCCCTTCCTGGTTTGCAGACGGCCACCGCCTCGCTGTGCCCACCGTGTGGGGGGAGGGCGCCGACCCTATCAGATCAGGCCCCACCCTCACGACCTCGGGTAACCTTAGTCACCCCCATGAGGGTCCACCTCCAAATGCAGTGCAAAGCAGGAGAGCCTTGAAGGGGAACCGGGCCGCGGGCAGGAAGGACAGAGGATGGTGGATGCCAGGCGGGGGCTGAATGGCACCTGCCGTGACTCACCACCCGTCCACCTCCTGCTGTCCGCGGGGGGCGGCCCCTTCCCCGCGGAGCTCACCGCCTCGGACGAGGCTCTCCAGATCCGTGCGTCTGCTCCGCTTTGCCTTGCAGGTCCCGAGAGCCGGCCCCGGGCACGTTTCCGGGCCTTTCTGGGGCTCCCCTGCCCAGTTTTCCTGGTTTCTTTCTACCCACATGTCATGAAAAACCTCCTCTGTGCCGTCGGCATTTCGACGTGGGCTGATTTAACCCAGAGTTTGGTGCCGCCCTCCGAGCAGTGTTCACGAAGCCGATGACGGCGTCCGTAAGCCACGTGCCTTGTAATTCTCTGAGCGGCCGGACTCGTGTCCTGTGACTTGTCACTGAGTCCCAGCTCTGCACGGCGCCTGCCAGCCAGGCCCGGGACTGGGCTGCCAGCCAGGACCCTGCTGCGCCTCGTCCCTGGAGAGCGAGGCGGACGAGCACCCATGAGCGCTGGGGACCTTGGTCCTGAGACCCAGAGACACCTCTCTCTGTGTCCCCTCTGCGGTGGCCGCTCTGCATGTCACGCCGTCAGCGCCGAGCTCACGTCGCCCTGTCCTCTATCAGACCAGACTCGCACGTGCCTGATGCGATCGGCAGTGTTCGGAAAAGCCTGTTTTCGAAGCTTTGGGGAGCGAAGCTGGTGGGGGCCCCCCTCGACTGTGCAACCCCGCCGTCTTCAGTGCTACTGCCTAGCTCTCGGCATCACTCCCAACTCGCCCGGGCCCTGGCCACAGAGTGGATGTGTGACCGGCGTTTGCAGGTGACATCGCCGCTGTCTTTCATGGTGGTGCCAGTGACGTCGGCTTTCCATGCAGGTGGATGCTCAGGAGGCCGGCTACTCGCCTGTGGGCCGAGTGAGTTAGGTGGCGGGCTCTGGGCTGCGTGGAAAACCGGCAGACGCCTCAGCCCCGCCCCTCCAAGCCCCGCCCCCTCCTCGGGTCTAACCCCTCTACCTGGGAGGACTTGCGGGGGACCCAGAGCTGGGTGCTGGGGACACGGTCCTGGGCCTGCCTCCCAGGTGCCCCCCAGCTCCTCGCTTAGGACACGCTGACACTTGAATGTTAACCTTCCGCCTGGCTCCACCCCCCTAGGCTGGAGAGGCTTCCTCTCGGGGTCCCCTGCGCTGGTGATGGCACTTGGCCCCATGTGAGGTCGCCGAGGGCTCGTCTGCCAGGGTGTGCAAGGCAGGGCCTCAGTAAATACTTGCTGGAGCAGGAGCAATCGATTGGGGGGTCTGTGGGTTGAACCTTATCAAACTGCCAATATATAGTCGTTTCTAACCTGGAAAAGTGGCATTTTTACATGGCTGCCCCCAGCAGGAGGCTGAAGGGCCCGGACCTGGAAGGGGCCGGAGCGGGGAGACAGCAGGGGTGGGGAGCAGGCAGGGCCAGGTAGCGCCCTCTGAGGTGCATGCTGGGGAT
>JAQQSQ010000926.1:0-13477 GCA_028627145.1 Eidolon dupreanum | reverse complement strand
GAGTCAGACCCCAGGGCCACCTCCACGGTCCCTCTCCCTTTCTTGTCCTCCCCAAGACCAGAAGGCTATGGCTGGGCGGCTGGGACAACCCTGCCACTAGAAAGTCTTCCCGCCTTGGGCAACTCCAACCAGCCATGCCATTGAGGCCATCTTCAGTGGCCTTGTATGTGGCTTCCCACCAGCCACCTGAGAAAGTACAGAGAACAGTTTGTCCCACAGTCATGGCCGAGTGTCCCCTTAATGAAGTACAAACTGATTCTAAAGTGCAAGTCCTTCCTTGCTGCTTCTAAGCACCTCCCAGAGCCTGGTACCCAAGGGCTTCTCGTCACTAACCTGCTAAGTCAGTGACCTCTCGCACGGCTGTTTGCAGAACGCCCACACAAACGCGAGGGAGTGTTGGGAGCACTTTGCCCGGCAAACTCTTTGCAATCTGTGCTGTGGTCTTCTCTGACTCTTTGCCAAAAAGTTGTCAGCTTCCATTCCAGAAGAGAGTCCCCGACTAGGTACTAGTACATTCAAATTTTTCTTTCTGTGGCTCAGCAGATACATAGTACGAATTAAGGAAACTTGCTTTTCCTCTCTTAACCACTGCCTTCCCCCCCTCCTCCCCACATACGTGTAACGCATGCTTTCATGACCAAAGGATGCTAAATCAGCAGAAGAGGCTAAATCTTCTCATAGGAGTTAGGAAAGTCCTGTCATCCATCCTGAATGTCCTTCGCAGTCTAATGACTTGGCTCTCTGGGGACAGCCTGAGGAGCTGGGCTACCTCTGAGGCTTGAAGCCCAGACATGCACACTCTTAACCCAGCATTCACACGCTCTGCACAGTCATGCCACCCCGGGCCACGTGGGGTGGAGCGGCCCAGCATGCACAAAACAGAGTGTTTCTGTGCACCAAGCCTGCGGGCCGGGTGACGTTAAGGAACATGAAAGCTCCAGGCTGTTGGATAAAGTATAGTGTGAAAGTTGATCATAGTCAATCAAATTGTTGGCTATATCTCAAGGAATAGACAGCATCCTCCTTGTTACCAGCTGGATTATGAAGAAAGTGGATCTGCCACAGTGATGCGGCTTCGCTGTCTCCTCCTCCTCTTTCTCCTCCTTCTCTGGTCCTCTGTCCCTCTCTCTCCCTCCATTCCACTCTTCTCTCCTAACCTCCCCTCAACCTCAGTAGAAATAAATAGGTCTGACAGCACTACCTACTGATAAAGAGAAGAGACAGCCAACTCACTTCACCTTCTCTTAAGGCGACTGCTGAGTGCAATTTCTCTTCTCAGGAAGAAAGAATTCATCCATGTCCCTTTTACTACCACCTGGGGTTTGTGTGCAATGGGTTATGAGTTTGGGGAGGACCTGAAAGGAAGCCAAGACAAGACTCTGGCCTGGGGCCCAGGGCAGAGCACAGCGTGGTGGTGAGACAGGACCCTTTGCTTGTTCCATGAGCCCAAGACAGTTCCTGAGCCTCCATGGAACTCCTGCACCTGCTGGTGAGTCCCGTGCCCGCCTCCTGCATTGGTGACCTCACCAGGAGACATCTTGAATCCAGCATTTGCCACCCAGGTTGGCCTTGGTTCTTTAGAGAAGGTAAAGGTGAGCTCCGTTGCTAGAAGCTGGTGATGGAGGAGAACTGTGGTGATTGTGGTCTTCATGTCCTGTGGTTTATCCAAGAACAACTTAAATACTTAGCTTGCAACCATGGTGTCAGTCACTGGATCATGACACCATAAAGACTCATTTGATCCACACCCTTAGTGTAAGAAACCTCCTACACACCCATCTGCCTGGAATGGGACCCCTTTACTGCAGGTGTCCCCAACCCCTGGGCCTTGAACCGGTACCCGTCTGTAGCCTTTTAGGAACCTGGCTGCACAGCAGGAGGTGAGCAGCAGGTGAGTGAGCGAAGCTTCATCTGTGTTTGCAGCCGCTCCCAGCGCTGGCATCACCGCCTCAGCTCCACCTCAGATCATCAGGCTTTAGATTCTCATAGGAGCACCGGTCCCTGGTGCCAAAAAGGTTGGAGTCTGTGGCTTTACTAAATAGCTCTTCCTCCGAGCCACGGATGCACCTGTCCGTTTCTGTGGGTGTTCCTGAAGAGAGGGGTAATGACATTCGGAAGTCAAGTGTCTTCCCTAGTCAGGCTTCCCAGATGTGGAGACAATGACTGAAGCGCCCCCATGATCTCCTACTCGAGTAAGCGTTCTGAGTCTCTTAACTTTCCTATAGAGCTCATTTGGGAAGCCCCACTCCTACCCCATTTTTTTTTCAATCTCCTCATGTTTTAAACACAGATTTCCCAATGGTTCACTTAAGCACAGGCTATGACCAATGTGAAATGTTAAGGTTTGGGGGTCACCTGTGGGGAGAAGCAAGGAGCAGTGTCCAATAACCAAGGCTGGTGGACCCATGCTGGTAGGCTTCAGGGGACAGACCAGCAACAACCCCCCAGCTTGGAGGCTGGCCCAGGCTGGACTCACAGGCAGTCCCGTTTTCAAATTGAAATTTGCTTACCTTGTTGGCAGCGGTGGAAGTTAAGATTTCTATCATCGTATTTTAGAAATTAATTTTTAGAGAAGTTAATCATCACCTCTCTTCCCTTCTCCCTCACCCCCTTCTTTTCTCCACTCCTCTCCCTTCTAATTTTCCACTTGGCTGGGAATTCTCCAGCAGTGGAAGTTCGGGCTTAGGGGAGGGCAGAGATAGCCTGCTTCATTAGAGAGGATAATCTCATTGGAATCACTGACTTGAATAATAACCCCTCCAAGGGGCCAAGGCCATTGTCCCCAAGGGCTTGTAGCACCTCTGAACCGCGGCTGGAGGGACAAACTGCAGAGGAAGTAGAATGAGAAAGGGAGGTAAGAAAAAGGTGAGCAGGGCGAGACTCCAATTATAGGGGCCTGGGGTGTCTTCTTGAGGTCTGCTTCCTGCTGGCCACCTGCAGGTCTGCGTTTGGGGTGGGTGACAGAGGTGAAAATGTCTGAAAATGCAAAGTCATATAGCATGCACTGTTTGCGTCCTTATGACATTTTTTGAGTCCTGCCTGGAAAATGGGTGAAGCGAGATCATCCTTCAGCTCCGGGGTGCTCCCACAGCAGAACTGCAGGGAATGCTTTAGGCAGTGCTTGGAGCCCTGTGAGGGAAACATCTAAGTTGGCCCCGCCAAGAGTCATGAATTAACCCTCTGCACATTTCCTAGCTTTTGCCTGGGCTAATGAGAAATCACAGTCTTAAAGAGCAAGAGGCCATTACCCTGACAGACCCTGTAAGAACCCAGAAGGAATTCATTCCCCCCGCTCCATTATCCCATCACATCTAAGGTCAATTGTCTGTGCTCTGGAACATTTGCAGCCTCCACCCTCGTGGGCACTGAGGGATAGTAGAAATGTCAAAACATCTCTGACACTGACCTTAAACTTGACTTTCCACTAAGAGCTCAATACCCTGTAATGGCTAGTGAAAAGACAGAGCTACAACCCAGACCACTCATTCTCCCCTTTCTCCCTCCTGACCTCTGAGGCTCCTCCTCCCTCATTTAGAAGGACACTACTATACCCATCCCTGTCTTTTTGTCTTCGATTTGCCCCATGGGCCAGTCTGGGAGAGGACTGATGCTTCTGTGACAGCCGTACTTTGGAGGGGTTGGAAGAGGAAGGATGAGAAGGGATGGAATAATACAAACATTTATTGAGGGCTTATGTCTGAGCTATGCCCCGTTCTAAATACTTTACTTGCATAATCTTTTAATCATCATAATAACCCTATTAGGGAGATACTATTTTGTCCCCATTTTATAGAGAAAACTGAGGCACAAACAAGTTAATCTCGCCAATATTGCATAGCTAGATGAGATATTGAAAATTGTAAGCTATAGGTGACTTCCTTAGTAAGAGCTAGTGAGATGTTAGTTTGGGGCTCTCGGGAACATGGCAGGATGCAGCCACATGAACTTGGGGAGCAGCAAACCATGCAGGTAGGACTTCTCTTGAGATCCCCCAGCCAGGTTCCTTTATGCCCCCCGGAAGAAGGACAGGGGCCTCTCTTTTCTATCTGGATCTCTATTTGGTAACTCCAGGTGTTTTTGGCCTGAAAGCGGCTTCATTTTTCCTCTCTTCATAATTTAATCAAAGACATTTCTCAGACTTACTGATTGCTCTTGGAAATAGGAACATCAAAGTTGGGGAGAGAGTGAATAATTTAAGCCTGTCCCAACTCTCTGGATCTGCTGTTCACGGGAGTTAAAACGCTATTAATAGCGATGTCGGCGCAGACCCTGGAAAAGTCCATAACATTAGCTTAATGGCTGGAGGTAATGAAGTCCTTTCAGAGAAGCGAGCCCGGTAAATTAACTTCCCAGACTTTAAGGCAGACGCCCGTGTGGCCACGGGTCTGCTAGAGCAGCCTGCCATGGAGACGACCACACTCAAGTCCGACCTTTCACTCTTGGAATGGGAGTCCGAGAAGGATCCTGGAGAATGCAGAGGTCATAGGTCGCTGCTTCTTAGTGGCAGACCAAAAGAGCCATTAGCCTAGAGAAGAGGATTGAGGGGAAATTTTTTTTATTGCTCCAAGCACATGAAGGCAACCTCACGAAAGCGGGGGAAGTGGGTTTCGTCTGCGGGTAGGGGGTCTGTCCTTCACGTGTCATCTAGCAGCTCCAGGGAGGTGAAGCTCCGTGGTTGAGTGCAGGCTCCAGAGTCCATCTGTGTCAAACACTGGTTCTCTTTGGATCACCAGTGACCTCGGGCAGTGACTTACCACCCTCTCTGCAGTTTCCTGATTGATAAAGTGGGCTTTAAAATGGTACCTACCTCACGGCATTGTTGAGAGACTTAAGTGACATAGACTGGAAGCCCTAATAGGCGCGTGGGGACTAGTAGCCGTGACGGCATTATTCAGGATTTAGTTTTTCACTTTCACATTACACGTCCAAGCTATTCTAAGGCCATCCCTTTTGTCCCTCATCTCCCCGTTCTCTCTTTAGTCTATCCCTTCAACGATGACTCCTTTGTTTGCTAAATTCGCTTCTCAGATTTTCCGCTGCTAGGCTATCCCTCCACTGAGACCAAGGTGTCTTCCTTTCCCATGGCTGGGAGAAGAGGCCCCCACTGCTTTCCTCTGTGCTTGAGGGTCCCCCCAAGGAACAGCTCAGGTGTCCAGATGCCTCTCTTCCCTCACCTCCCACCCCACTCCCACCTGTGTTCTCTTTGAGGCAGACGTCCTTTCCCCAGTATCCCTCTCCCCACGTGGGTTTCGTGTCCCTGGCTGTCCATTTCCTACTGAACTCCCTGCCCAGCGCTCCCTCCTGTCCTACAACAGCCCCCGATGTCCTCCTTCCTCTGCAGTCCATTCTCTCTCACTTAAGGAGCTCAGCCACTCAGGAGCGATGACCCCCAGTTCCATCTTATCTCAACTTGTCCGTCTGAGGACCCCCACTTTCCCTCACGCCGCAGTAGAATCCGTAGTCCAGAGATCCCAAATCCTGGCCATTCAGCGAGGCTCCGTGTTCACAAGGCTTGTCTGACTTAGATTAAACGCTGTTCCTTGAAGCTCAGATACCTTCCTACAGCGAACTCCCAGTGCAAGGCAGCGATGCCCCCGGCAGACAGCTTCAGCACCTTCCCCATGCGTGTCACGTGAATTTGGGTGAGGGCCGTGATTTTTATGTGCACTTTTCACAAGGCTCCATCAGTTAATATTGCGAGATCCCAGGTCACCCTGGATGTGGTCCACCTGTGACACAGTCCACTTTGAAGGGCACTGGACTCTGAGCAATAATAGCAAACCTTCTGCGGCAGTTACCCTGTGCCGCGGAGCTGGGATCCCGATCCGAAGCAGTCTGGCTCCAGAGCAGCTTTGAACTAGTGAACTCTGCTCCTTTGATTCTTCCTTCTCTCCTTCTACCCACCTGTGTTTACCTTCTGTCTGCCGGGCATGAGGATTACAGGGGACACCAAAATAAGTCAGGGATGGATTCTTCTTTTGAGCAGCTCACACTTGGCAGGTGAGGGCTGTACTTGGCCCGATAATTGCCATATAATCTAAGAAGTTCGAGACTGCAGGAAACTCCAAAGTGCTCTTAACTTGGCCTGAGGTGGGGGCGGGTTAGTGCGGAGGGGCGAGGGAGTGCAGGTGCATGATACTTGAACCATGTCTGGAAGGGTAGATAGATGCTGGACGGGGAAAGTGGGGAGAGAGCAGTGCAGACTGAACGGGCAAGCACAGAGAAGTCTAAAAGAGTATAACATACACGTGGAAAGAATAAGTCTCAGTTTGCCTGAGTGCGGGAGAGTGACAAGGGCCGAGGATGAGTGGGGAGGTGGAATAGACAAGACTTTGGAACTCTGTGGATGAGGAGGAGGTGAGGGGACCTTAGGATGACCCTTAAGTTTCTGCATTTGGCAACCAGTAATTGAGATTACTTCCTTTTTCAAATTCATGCATGATGGGGGAGGACCAGGCTGGGGGAAGGAAGCAAAAAGGTCAGTGAGGGAAGGCTGAGTTTGGATATGGCTTGGCAGCCACTGACGACACTCCACCTCTGCATCGGACCCTTGCTGGACCAGACACCTTCTCCTGAGTCCCTCATCATCTGTCCCAACCAGGTGTACCCGGAAGGAGAGGTGTGAGCGGTCGAGAGAGCCCCGCAGATTTGCCTCAGAGATGAAGCAGTGTGTCCGGCTGACCGTCCACCCCAGCAACATCTCTGTTTCTCAGTACAACGTCCTGGTAAGGGCAGTGTGGCTAGGGCCAGGGATGTGGGAAGAGTCCTCCCCGCATCAAAGAGGGCCACAGCCCAGCACCCTTGGGAGGGCAGGGCCCAGCCTGGCCAGCCAAGCTGCTCAAGAGCAGGACCAGGTGTTGAAGACTCTGCCCCTGGGGATGGAAGAGGTGGGCGTGTACAGGAATATTTCAGAAGAGGCCTTATGCAAAATGGGTAGGAAAACAAGGAAAACTGATACCGAAATGATCCAAAGGATGACCAAGAGAGGGAGGGTGTTGGGAACAATACCTTTGTCTATAAGACAGGAAAGATGTGTGTGCAGAGAGAGACAGGGGTACGATGGCCCCCACGTACTTGCACTGGACACTTGGTGGCTGGTGTTGACATTTTTCTAAAACTAGGGACAGTGGAAGAGGAGTTCGATGAGCAGCGTGCCTCAGTCCTGCTCGTCTTTCTTTCTGCATGCAAATCCCCTAGACGGTCTGCTTCCTGGGACCCACTCCATTCATACATAATGAACTTCTTTCTCTCTGTCTCTTTACATTCCACCACCTTCTCTATATGCTCTTGTAATAAATTGGGTCTCTTCTTCTCTATGTCAATATTGCCTCACGTTTTGCTTTCTCTTTTCTTTCTATCTGGTCTCTCTTGCTTGCCCTCTTTCTTCCTTTATTCCATACCCTTCTTTTCCTCTTTTCACTCTCCTTTTCTCTCTCTCCCTCTGCCGGGGTGTTCACAGCTGGTCCTGGAGACATACAATGTCCCAGAGCTGTCAGCTGGCGTCAACTGCACCTTCGAGGACCTGTCAGAGATGGATGGGCTGGTGGTGGGCAATCAGATCCAGTGCTACTCCCCAGCGGCCAAGGAGGTGCCCCGGATAATCACAGAGAATGGTGAGCGGTCCCCGAAGACAAAGCTGGGTGGTACGTCTTTCCTCCCACCTGGACGAGCACTCAGGACAGGTGTGGGGGGATTGAGGGAGCCTATGGGTTGGAGGAAGGGGTGTAGGTAGGTGGGTATGTTACAGGAAGAGGGGGAGGAAGTGTGTCCTTTTGCTGCCCTTGGAAGTGACTGTTGAAACCAGTTGAGCATCTGAGAGTCAACCTCATCCTAGGTGAAAAGCAGCTGAGCAGGTGGATAGAAGGCAAGGCCAGGATAGCATCAGAGTATGCCAGAAGGGTTCACAGATTGTACTGAAGCTTGAGAGGGTCGCATGGAGGGGCAGTAGAGGAGGAGAAGCTGGTCAGGAGCAGGGATGGGGTGCTCAGGGTCATTTGTCTCCTTACCTCACCCCCACCCTCACCCTGCCCAGCCTTCCCAGAGCTTCCTGTTTGTGGCCAGCTATACTGGTAGGGACGGGAGTGGACAGAGGCCCAACGCTGTCGAGGAACAGACCCAGCCTGGGCCGACTGATTCCACGTTGGCCCTCCCATTTGGGCTTGCCACATTTATTCCAGGCAGATTGATTAATGAGGCTTTGGGGGAAGGCGGGGAAGGCACAGAACAAGACTGGAAGTGGAGCCTGGGGTCAGGTCTGTGAATTAAACATGGGCTCCAGCTCCTCTTGGCACCAGCTGAGAATTCCAGGGGTTCCCATCAAGTGGAGCCCCGAGCCCACCAGAGGAGGGGCGTCAGAACAGGGTCTCTCTTTCTAGAGATGTGGATTAAGCACGTGTGCACACACGCACGCATGCACGCACAAACCTCCTGCGTAGTTTGTGGCAGCAGTACTGAGCGTCAACACATTTCTCCTGGTAGCTAATCAATGTATGTGTTTATACTTCTGCGAGTCTGGCTCGGATATCATGCATGCGAATGAATGCACATTCGAATCTCTGTCAGCGTCTGTGTATGTGCACGTTGAGGAGCTAGTGAGCAAATGAGGGGTAGGTGCCAGGGGTAGAGTGTGGAAAGAGGAATAGACCAGAATTGCCTTCTGCAGCTGCTCTCGGGGTTGCCCCAAGTCTAGGCCCGCTGAATCAGAGAATTGTTAGAGCTGAGAGCCCCTTCTCAAGGTACAGCAGGCTCCCCTTTCCCAGGGTACCTGGCTCTCAGTGGGAACCCGCCACAGGGCCTTGGCCTTACCTCTGACCTCCTGGCTGGCTCCTCTCTGCAGGGGACCACCATGTCGTCCAGCTGCAGCTCAAGTCGAAGGAAACGGGCATGACCTTTGCCAGTACCAGCTTTGTCTTCTACAACTGCAGCGTTCATAATTCGTAAGTGCCCCTGGCCCCACTTAGCTCCCTGTTCCCAGAGTCAGAAGACCCCACCACTGTTCTCAAGGAGTTAACACTGAGAGGCCCCGCAGGGAGGCCTCCTTCACCCCTGAAGCAGACAGGCCCCTCTTCTAGTGCCCATGGGGTCAACGGAAAGAGGTGTGAAAGAGCAGAGTGAGACCCTGTCGGGTGGGGGGCTCTGAATCCCCAGCCCATACATCTCATGTGGCAGAAATCTCTCTAGCCTGACTCACTTTCCACCATCTGTTGAGGAAGGGGCTGCATCTCACCTGAAGAACCAAACAGCCAGCACCCTGGGTGAGGGGAGGGGTCTGAGGAGGGAAAGAAGCCCCCATGTGCATCCAGGTAACGGCGTGTGGCCCAGCGCGTCACTGAGTGCCCAGCTGTGCACGGTGTCCCACAGGCTGGGTCAGGACTCAGGCTGGAGAGGGTCAGAGGGGACAGAAAGGTACCGGCTGGGTGGGCTCCTGCCTGGCAGCCCCAGCTCCAGCTCCAGCTCCAGCTCTCGCCCTGTTTGACTGAAGCCTCCACTTCCCAAGGGAGGCCATGGAGGGCAGAGGCTCCAGCATTCTGTGCCCCAGTGTCCTCTGCAAATGGGGACAGAGGAGTCCTTCTTCCGGGGATGGCATATGGATATTTAACAGCTGACATGGCAAGGGCACTGTCCCAGGAGAGCAGCCATTGGCTGGGATGCTGCTGGCTGCAGCCCCTGTCCATCGACCCTCCTTGGCCCGCAGGGCCGCTGCCAGGCCCAGAAAAGCTATGATCAGGAAAGCGGTTAGAGGTGTCTGGCCAACCGTGTGGGTTCTGCTCACGTGTTTGCTGTTCTTACATGATGATTTCCTCTCTAAAATGATGGGATTGGACTAGGTTGAGAAGGCGTAAGCTATTGTTTTCACCATAGAAACCTTTCTCCAACCAAAAATAGGTGTGGAAGCATGATATCCAAGATAGATGGGAGTAGAAGCTACTCGGGTAGAGGGTTGAGGGGGTCTGGGATCCTTCTGCCTAGGATCTCCACACGTCTACCCCCTCACACAGTCTCCAAAGAAGCTCCATGGGACTCCACAGGGTTCCAGAGAACACAGTGTGAAAACTGTAGGATCTCATCCCAAAAAGCCTTACCTGCTTTCATGGGCTGCTCTATTTTCCTCCAGACAGGTCAAGCTAATTAACATAACCAAAGACATTTTTGGACTCTAGCCCAGTGGAATTTGGGGGTTTAGCTCTCTGGCTATGGCAGCAGTTGGCTTTCTTTGGGGCCCCAAGTATGAGGCAGCCAGACCTCCCAGCCAAGGTCAAGTGCTTCAGCACCGGAGTTCTCTTTCTGCTTCTTGCCATTGAGCTTTCCATGGCTTTACCACTTGGTCACCTAATCCCTCACTCCCCTATAGCAAAGCAGAGCAATGGATGAAATCATGTGTGAAGTTTCCATTCAGTCCACAAAATGATCATGAGTCTCTACTATGGACAAGGCAATGTATGATTCATTAGACAGATTATCAAAAATTAGTAAGATGCAGAGACTCAATCCTGCCCTCCAGGAGTCACGGCCTAGTAGACTAGTGGATGAAGTAAACAGTGAATAAATGAAATATAATACAACAAAGCCAGTACTGTCTCAGAGACATAAACAAAGGGATTCATAGAATAAGGGCCTAGCGTGACCAACTCTCCATTGGTCAAAGAAGGAAGAGGAGATGACCAAGTGAGACAAAGGGAAGTGGTACTCCAGGTAGGATGGCATGAGGAGAGCATGGCTTGTTTGTGGCTGAGGCACCAAACACACGTGGGGACGTGGATCTGAACACCAGGAAGAGCTTTGCCTGCATGGCAAGGCCTTTGGGGTTTACCCTTTGGAAGGGGGAACCATGTTGAGTTTTTAAGCAGAAAGGAACTCTTATATAGCTGCCTTTGTTTCCTGAGGGTGAAGTGTAGAGGTGGGGCTGCCACCTGTACAGGAGGAACCCAACCCACTGAAAGAGCAGCCTCAGGACCTGCCTTTGCCAGGGTGGGTTCCTGTGGGTCCTTATCAGCCAAGATCCTGGAGTCGGTTTGAATTAAAACTTGATTTCTTTGTTTGCCTTAACTCTCATGGGTTCTCTGGACCAGCCCCTCTACTCCAGACCTCGTTGTTCCCCAATTCCACAAAGGAGAGCAGCATCCTGTGGAGATGGAAGGTGGTCAATGAGGCCCTTGTCAACCAGGGTTGTCACCTACCTGGGTGAAGGAGAGGAGGCCAGAGATTCTTGGATTGCTGAGGACTTGGAAAGACAGGAAATGGATTTAGATAAGATTTGCAATTCCTGAGTGTTTGAGGGTGGATTTTCTTACTACTAAAAAATGTTTTGCTAGACCCAAGAGTCTTAAGCCCTCTGCTTTGGGTTCACCCAGGTTCTCTAATTTGTGCCTCTTCCTCCTCTGCGCCCAGATGCCTGTCCTGCGTGGAGAGCCCATTCCGCTGCCACTGGTGTAAATACCGGCACGTCTGCACCCATGACCCCAAGACTTGCTCCTTCCAGGAAGGCCGAGTGAAGCTGCCTGAGGTAGGTCGCAGCAGCCAGAGTGGTGAGTGTCACTCGCAGTGAGCATGGGACACACAGGCAGGCCTTCCCTGAAGAGGAAACAAAGGCAAATCCTGCAGGACCACCCGCTTCCTTCTCAACCCTGAGACTCTAGGGGCCACTTTGTGAAAACGGTAAACAAGCAAAGCTCTACACTGGGGCTAGTGGGCTCTGGGTCAGTCCTGGAGGTTCAGTTCCAGACAAAGGGTGTTTTCCAGGTCACTCCAACCAGGTGAGTTCTAGAACAATTCCAGAGAGACGATGTGTGTGTGTGTGTGTGTGTGTGTGTGTGTGTGTGTCCTAGAAATAATTGTAAGTACACAGCAGGGCTACGTACAGATTTTAGCTGTCCCTCAGAGCACTGTTCACAGAGCAGAACTGAGGTCAAAGGGATCAAATTAAGTAAAAGGAAGAAAATGGAAAGAATGGTCAACTTATCAGCCAGAGCAGTGTTCTCAAAGTTCAGCTCCCAGACCAGCAGCATTGGCAGCACCTGCGAACTTGTTAGAAACACAGTCTCCAGCTTCACTCCAGCTGAATGAGACCCTCGGGCCGGGGTACAGCACCCAGTTCCGCTGCACGGTCCAGTGTGGGAACCACCGAGATGGAGGTGGGCTCCACGGCTAAGACACTGGGTTCCCAGTTCCTCCTAATCTGTCTTCTTATCCTTGCAAACTCTTCATCACCATAATAGAAATACTCTACTATGTTGTTACCATTCTTAGAAAGGAAGTTTGTGGGCAAAGACTCCAAAGAGAAACGAATATAAAAAGACTTTGGAAAAGTCCGCTGTTGTTCAAACATTATGATGCTTGTGTGATTCCAACCGTTGGGCCAGTAGTTCTGAACAGTGGTTGCTTTAGGATGCCGTTATTTAGAATATGCACAAACACACACATACACGAAGGTCTCCATTATTAAGTGTGTGGGCATGATGGGGTGTTCAGGTACTTCTGAAAGTCCCCAGACAGAAGGCTCTCTCCCTGTCTGTCTATGACTAGAAATGGCCAGAAAAGACCCAGACCTAGATTGTCCCTTTATAGGGAAAAGGAAAAAAGAGGTTACACCTTGGCTTTAAGTAAGACTGTGAACCTAATATGTATGTGCCCATCCCCTGCTCTTCTTCAACTAAAACAAAATGGATCTAAAGCTAATAGGACAGACTTTGGTCTGACAGAAAAGGAGCACACCCTTGACACGAAGATCCTGATAAAAGGCTGGACAGTCTCCTTGATCTTTGGCCTTTAGCTTGGGGCATGGACTCAGGAGCAGAAGGGCTGGTTGATACACCAAGACCAGGGGCTGAGGACCCAGGAAGCAACCTCTTTTTATTTCATTCAGAAACCTGCAAGTTACTTGATGGGAGTGAGACAAAGAGGTTTCCAGCCTCTCTTTCCAGACTGGTGTACCTGGCAGAGGTTTCAAATGCAGAGAGGCCTAAGAATGAAATGAAAGCAGAAACAGTTGAGCTATCTGGTGGATTTCGAAGGCCCCTAATCATTTAATTACCCTGAAGGAGGTTTTCGAATCTCTGAATTCTCTTTCTTGTTTGCTGCCTTTTTCCCAAGTTTCTTTCTTTTAAATATATAAAAGGAGCTTGTATCTGCTGCTCAGAAGGAAAAAAAGAACTAGAAGAAAATAAAACAAGAGCCCACCATGTTTTCTGGAGCAATTCACGGATCCCTATAGAAGAACAATGTCTTTCAGGGCCCAGACTGCAAGCCAGGCACGAGGTACCATCTATACCGGGCACTGGCAAAGGCTGCTGGGGATTCACAGCACCTCCCAGGATTTGGTGCTGGGACCCCCAGGAAAGAGAGAGGCCTGGAGGAATATGGCCTATGGAGAGACATGGAGATGGACTAACTTTCGATTCTTCCCATTTCATGTGAGCTGTTTTGTGGTGAGCATGGAAGGCTATTGCAGTGAGAGGCTTCGACATGACCTGGGATCACC
>JAQQSQ010000925.1:0-13479 GCA_028627145.1 Eidolon dupreanum | reverse complement strand
CTCATTATCAAATCTATTTAACCAGGTTGTGTTTGAAATTAATCAGTCAGCCAACAAGAATAATTTAACCCTGTGCAATTGGTTGTTAGAAAGAACACAGACATTTAGTTTTCTTTGAATTGACTTCTTTGTGGGTAACTCATTTATTTTCAAGCTGGTATGTGTGGGTCTCTATGATTGTGCCTTTTCCACAGGCAGCACTATTTGTGACTATTAGTAACATGGATTTTCTGTGGTTTCATCGGGAGTGAGGATGGTTTATTGTGATTCTTCCCCGTTCCCCTCCGGATACCAAGCAGGTTGTCAGAAAGTAGACAGAGGCCTCAGTGCTGAAAAGCAGAAAAAGCAATGATTGTGCCACTTCAGGGCAGCACTGGCTTCCCCTACCCCCCACGTTGCTCACCAGCTATAGGTCATTGCCCTTCCCCAAATCTTACCCATGACAATGAGCAGTTAAGTTCAGTCTAAAACCCAGACCACACTGAGAAGTAAACAAGAGAATAAAAATCATGTAACTGATGATTGTGACTGCCATTTGAACAAGACGTTGAACTAATTTTATTATTTCATTGATCTCCCTTCTCTTGATCCTGGGGCCTGAGTCTTGAGGCATATACAGCCTGAGATATTGTGAGAGCTCAATTTATTGACTTCTGTGAAAAATCAAATCTGGGATGACAAAGTTCCAAAACCAGGCTTCGCTTTCTCTTTCGCCCTGCTAAAAATGATCCGTTTGCCGTGTAATCTATACCAAGTTATTAGACCTCTCTGATACTGAGAGGAAAGAAGGGGCTTGGTTTAGTCTAATTTTAAGGTCTTTTTCAGTTTTAAAAATCCTTTTCTCCTTCTGAACGAATTAGATTATTTCTCAGCTTAGTGACTCCAAGATGATTCAGGAAACTAGGCAGGACTGAGGCAAGTGCACATTCAATGCTGACCTTCCAGAAGCTTTTAAGGCTGAGCAATGAAATTACCAATAATCAAAATAAAGTTACGGCCATTCCCCGGGGCTGCCTGGAGCAGACAGCAGAAGGGCATCCAGCTTATTGGTTGATAAGTCTTGGTCTCTCTCACGTGAAATGAAAGGGCCACCCTTGCTGGAGATGTCTCAGGCTGCTCTCTGTGCTAAGATTCTACGAATTTATTTTTTGATAGTTTTATGAAAAAAGAGGCAGAAGATCTCTTCTTAGTAAAACATTTCCCATGTCCCCAAACCTAACAAGAAATAGGACAAGATCCTTAAATGACTTAAGTTTACTCATGAAGAAGGTCAATATAAATTTGATTTGCTGCATATATGGCTGTGTGCGCTTCTGTCTCGTTAAAATGATGTGAGTTCTGTGGGAAGATTAAAAAAAAAAAAAAAAAAAAAAAAAAACGGGATAAGCTCATGCACAGTCCCTCTCCCCTGCCTTCCTAATGTGAAGGGAATTTTATTTACTCCTGAGCTCTCCTTGAAAAGTTAGCGGGAGGGGTGGAGACAGTACTCTGAAGAGTTAACTTAAGATATGGATTCCTCTTAATTTAAAAAATAAATGTATATTTATTTGCTTTGTCTCTTCTTGCTGTTTTCCCCAAACTTCAAACACTGGTAAAACTTAATGCTCCCAGATGCCAAACTCTGCTGCCAAGTAATTTATTCTCCTTCTTTTTTTTTTTAATTGCAGTATTCTCAAATGAGGGATGAAGTTTTCAAGTCAAACTTGGTCTGTGCGTTTATCGTTCTGCTGTTTATCACGGCAATACAAAGTTTGCTTCCTTCTTCAAGGTAAATGCGGAAGGACGGAGTTCCCAGGTGACATCCCTTTGTGAACTGACGGTCCCTCACTTGGACCCTTGCAGGGCATCTGAATCTGAACCAAAATGTTTGACAGTATCGGTGTCTATTATAGTGGTCTTACTCTATGCGATAATCTCATTATTCTTCCCAGACAAGAGTCTTCTCCCCAGTCTTAATGAGCACAACAATTAAAATCAAAATAGGCCTCCCCCTTATGCACCCAGGAATGAAGCAAGCAAGAACCTCAATCACCACTTCCTTTGATAATTACCTCTTTGTTGCGCTTTAATAATACTATGAACGCCTGTCTGTGACTGGTCACTGTTCCAAAACTTTTATGTGCATTAACTCGTGAAATCCTCACGGCCACCCTAGCAGGTAGGGACTATTATCGTCCTCATTTTAAAGAGGTGAGAACTGAGGCTCAGAGTACTGAGATAAGTTGCACAAGGCTTCACAGCTGAAAAATGTCACAGCCTGGATTCCAACCCAGGAAGTCTCTTTCCAGAGTCTTGGCACTTAACACCCTCAGACACAGACTTACACTGTGGAGGGGGCAGGTGCCGGCCAGGAGGAGCTCTGGGTTGGTTTACCAGCAGTGCTTTTTGTTGTCTCCTGCACTGTAAGATAGCTTCTGCTTCTTTCCTCCCTCAACTTGCCATGAATTTTCCCCTTTCAAGTGATTAAAAATAACACCAACAAATATTTGTGAAAGGTCTCATATAGGCAGAGCATCATGCTGGACCCTGTGGACGGTATAACTTTACGAGAGGTCTGCATCCTCGGAGATATAATTTAGTAGGAGAGAGAAATTAGGAATGGCTCCGAGTTACTGAGTGCTTATTCCATTCCAGGAAAGCTCGGGTTGTCTCAGTAAAGCTTCAGAGATAACCTGTAAGTGAGGCAGCATCCTCGTTCCCATTTCGTAGATGAGGATTTATCCAAGGTCACGAGTCTATATAGTGGTTGAGCTGGGAATTGAATCCAGAGAGTGTCTGTGCTTTTAACTATTTATGTGGCTTTGCACCAATATCAGTGATTCCTCCTGACTGGGTGTTTTAAGGAAAAACTTGCAGGAAAAGTTGTTATTTTGAGCTGAGCAGAAGAGAGAGAAAGAATGGAAGAGCAATCCCAGTTTAGAAAACACACTCGCAAAGGTGCAGAGACGTGAAAGACGCTATGTCTGTAGGATGGTGAGTGAATGGGAGAGTCTGGAGTAAAGGATTCGTGCGAGGAGGTGGTGGGTGCCATGGCTGAGATAGGAATTCTGTGTCCACCGAGCTACCATAAGGAACTTAGAGTTGATCCTGGGTGCAGGAGGGAGGCCCTGAAGATTTCTGAGGACGACAGTAGCATTGTTCTGTGAGGGAAAGATGTTCAAATTAACCAGCACTCTGGCAGTGGCCACGCTTGACCTTTACTAGATTAGCAGGGTTTTGAGAAGGAGAAAAGGATTCTGGGAAGATGGTGGCAGAAGTGGCATATTTCTGAATCTTTCGGAATTCCCACATATCTGAGCAACGAGATAGCAAAAGCAAAAACCTCATCAACTCTCTTTAGAACAAAAACAGGTGATGTGGTAGCCTTATAAATTTCAAACGGAAGCAGGTAGTGACAATCTTCAATAGTGCTGATTGGTGTGACATCAGCATTTTTGTAAGAAGAATCAGAAAGAAGCAAGTAGGCATTTGTCATATCTGGGAACAAAAGTATCCCATTGTAGCCAACAGATATTCTCTGGGAAATGCCATGGGCAAAATTGAAAAAGCAACAGAAAGTAAAGGAAGGAAGGAAGGAAGGAAGGAAGGAAGGAAGGAAGGAAGGAAGGAAGGAAGGAAGGAAGGAAGGGAAGGAGGGAGGGAGGAGAAAAGAGGCACTGGATTGTATTTTCTGTGCATCTTACTAGCTGCATGTATGTACTTCTCAGAAGCCTCAATTTTCTCATATGTAAAATGGGAATACAGTGCCAGCTTCCCAAGGTTGACGTATGAATTAAACAAGCCATACCCATTTTGATAAATTCTAGTTTCATTCCCCTTTCTGAGCCACAGTCTTTTCCTCTGTTGAGGTGGCTAAGAAGACCTACCACTCACGGTTGCCATGAGGATCAAATGCTCTACTGGACTCCTAGGCTCTCTGTGGATTCTAAAGCGTTGTACAAATATTATCTTTCAGTGTGATCTCAGTCTCTGTTTCCTCTTGCAACATAAACTGCTATAGGCTGTTCGCTCACCCCCACTGATTCCTGCCTCCCTGGCCAATATCACGTCATGATACCAACCCAGACCCTGTTTCAAGACAGACTGCAGAGAGTAATTAGAACTCATTGGCTAGGAATGATTTGGATAGAGCTGTTTGCAAACCCCTTGTCATTCTTTTTCAGACTCAATTTCAGAAATGAAAGGTTTCCTTGCCTCTTAGGTAGACCAACAATGCAAAAGCAAATTCAGAACCCCCAGATGCCCGAGGAGTTATAATTAGATAAAAATTACAATTCGCAGTTATGATGTTTACGTGTGCAAAAATAAATGAATGCCAAGGACCTGCAGCAGAGATTTCCAAAGGAATGTTATGCGCAGCTCTGGCACCTTGCTTTGAAAGCCTGTCTCTTAAACAACATTCTTCCCCTAGATCTTGAAAATGCCTTTGGTTTCCTGAATTTCACCATGAATAGAGAAAGAGAATTGTGTTTCTTTGAGTTCTTATTATGTGCTAAGCATTTCACTGCTGTATGACTTTAACCTCACAGCCTCCTTTAAGAGATGAGCTTAAAAATCCCAGTTTTGCACATGAAAGAAGAGAGTCCCCTCGCTTCAGGCTCTGCTCTTGCTGCTGCTGGCCCTTATGTCCATTTCACCTACTGTCTTAGTCAGTTCAGGCTGCCATTTACAAATGCCACATACTAGGTAGATAATAAACAACAGAAATTTATTTCTTAAAGTTCTGGAGGCTGGAAGTGCAAGATCCAAGCTCCGGCAGAGTTGGTGTCTGGTGAGGTCTGGCTTTCTGGTCCATGCATGGCCACCTTTGTCTTCCTCAGGACACGGGCGTTCTCTGGGGTCTCTTACCCGCTTCAGCAGGGCTCCAACCTCATGACCTGACCACCTCCCAAAGGCCTCAGCTCTAACCTCATGTGGGGCCTTAGGATTCAACGTGCGAATTTCGGGGGGACACAAACATTCAGTCCATAGCACCTCCCTTTCCTTTGTTCAGCAAACCCAGAAGGAAGTGATAATGACGTAAAACTAGGCCAGGGGCACAGCCCTCCGAACGGCATACCCTGACACCCGCCAAAGTGTACACAGAAACACAATAGCTAAGTGGGCAGCGAGGGATCCCTTTTGTGAGTATCCCACAAATGCTTGCTTTGCTTATGCAAAACTATGGTAAAAGCTAGAATACGGACTGTGTTCAAATCAGCAGACCCCATGGGGTCTCTCCTGAACCTCTGGGCTCTGTGCCTGCCTCCCCCACTCTACCATCCCACTCCGGCGTGGGGTCTTACTGCTGCGATGCGGAGAAAGATCGGTGCATTCACAACCTGCCTCCTGGTGCCAGGGAATGAGTGCGATCTGGGAAGGAGCCCGTCAGGACTTCCTGGGGGCCCTGCGCTTCCTTGCACAGGTGGAGATGACCTGGCCCGAGCAGAGAGCCACGGTGCCGTTCCAGGTCCTGTACGCCATGGGCGCTTCCTGTGGATGGCGGTCATGGCCATGGAAGTTTGAGGCTCCTGCCTCAGCTTTGAAGCAAGACATTAGACATTGTGTCCTCACATTGTTGAGACACATCCGCCTTGCAGTTGTCCCCTTCTCCCCTGGGATGGCCTGACAAAGCTATCTGCCTCATTCTTCTTCATTTGCCCTACCCCCCAGGGGCCCCAGAATCGCAGTGTGTCGTCAGCCTGTCTGGGGGAGTGGGAGAGTTTCCCGTTGGCCTAAGGCCCTCTGGGAACCCGCTGCTGCACAGATCTGCTGTTCTTATCTGAAGATCCTACAGAGAGTTCCTATCAAGGTGACCCATAGATCAAAACTGTGCAAGTATTCAGGAAATAAAATAAAACCTCCAACAGTGAAAGCTGGGGCTGGGGAGGGAGCAGCTTCCGGCCTTCGGGATGCTCCCCCGTGCAGGGGGAGTCGTTTCCCGGTTGCTCCCTCCTGGTGAATGCCTTACCCCCGGCTGTCACGATGCCCATACTCCACATACTCCCACCCTCCTGCCTTGCCGACCACCCTTCCCAAATTACCTCTGCCACCTTCTCGTCTTGCAGCCCATTGGCTTCTGCCGTAGCTCTGTCTTCAGTCCTCTGTCAGCGGACTCCTCCCTCTCCATCATTAACCACCATTGACTCGCTCCAGACCCAAAATTCCACAGCTGCCCCTCTAACTGTACAGATAGCTACATAATCCCAACTGCGGACCCACAAGCACCAGAGATTCAACTTGCCCGAAATCCAGTTCATCCTCCTCACACCCCCCCCCATTGACTAGCTTCTTCTCCTGCGTTTACCTAAATAGGATGGTAAAAACAGAAATGTTGCCCTTAATGACTTACTTCTCCCAAATGGCCCCCTACACACACACACACACACACACACACACACACACACACACACACACACACATAACACTTAGTAAGATTACCTCCCATCTCTCTCTGAATCTCCGGACTATCAGGGCCATTAGCCTATGTTCTTCCCTAAAAACCTTCTCTTCAACCTCCAAGGCCTAACCCCAATGTCACCTCCTTTGTGAAGCTTCTTTTGATTTCCTTTCCTATCTTCTAAATGATGGTTGCTTTATCGATCATAGCATGTTGTATAACATCTCACCATTCATGTCTGTATTCCCCCTAGACCATGATCTCCTCAAATATGGGGAACATGGGCCTTTGGTCTTTGTACTCGCTTGCACCTGCCACTGTGCCCGGGAAGAAAACTTGTTGAATGAATAAACATCACGAGGATACCACAAAAATAAAAAAAGATCACTGAAAATATGGGAGCTGTATTACTCCCCAAAGTGATTAGAATAGCAGAGTGGACTGTAAATCGTAGCTCTCACATTTACCAACTCAGCGACCCCTGGGAAGTTGGTTCTCTCTGAGCTTTAAAGCTGCACATGGAAAAAAAAGAGAGAGAGAGAGAGATCAAAAGACCCCTTCGGTGTGTTCTGAGGAATGGAAATGAGGTATTACATATATAGTGCTTAGCACTATTCCCAGCATACAGTCAGAGCTCAATGCATTACTCACGTTATTAATAATAAATAAGAAAATTCAGGCCGGAGGATAGCAAGAGAGACTGTGAGAGGAAGAAGGTGGGTCCAGCTTCATTCACTAAAAGCATATTTGTCAAACACCTGTCAGTGGAAGACGTGAGAGCCAAATGGATGGAGCCAACTTCACTTTCTGGAAGGAAGGAGTGGACATAAAATCTCCCTCCACTTCCAACAAAGCACCTTTTAACGTGCAGCGGCTCACTGGACGAAACAGAGGTGGAGAAATTGGAGACGTCAGGATAGGTCATGAAGGGCTGGGCAGAGAATACAGAACGGGGGATGAACTCCCAAGGAGAAGCAGCATGCCTGGTTTAGATTGGTTAACAAGGAGAGGAAACAGTCCAAGGCACCTCCAGAGATGGGGTGTTAGACCACCGAGTGGCCAGAAACAGCCTGCTGCCCAGCAGAGGAGCCCAGTAGATGGGAACTACCATGGCGAGAGCTCTGGTGACAGCACGAAGCTCAAGACGTAGAGTTGGGAGTGGAGTGACCTTGGAGCCCTGGGCGAGGATGGGCTCTCCTTACTCATGTCTCTGACTGCACCCTCCCCCACGTCCCTAACGGCACATAGTGTATGTCGTGCAGATCCTGGTAGCACTCACCAAACTGAGCAACTGGGAACAGATGCCGGGGTCAGCCCTTGGCATCAGAGCAGACCGAGAGGGAAAGTGTTTCATAAAACCCACCTTGAAGGGGAAAGGGCATGGGGATCCCTCCCACAGACAGAGTTTTGAGGTCAAATTCCAGTGGTGTGTTGCCTTGGCAGCAGTTGCCTAGGGAGAAAGATGAATGATGAAAGAAGTGAAAAATATTGGGCAGGAGCGATAGATACATCAAGCCAAATATTTGATATTGCAAAGTTTCTCAATAGAGAGAGTATTCTAGGGATGGATGCAATAAAAACAATGTCTCCTGCAATATCCCTTTTCATGAACGAATAGAGCTTTAGATGAGTTATTGGGAGCAAGGGGAGTGGGGAGGGGTGATCCTGGGTGTGATTGACAGCGTCGCTCAGGAGTGGAGATCAGACAGTCAAAGCCACATGACCCAACATTCTGTGTCTCCTTGCAGGGCGATGCCCATGGCCATCCAGTTTTCCATCCTGATCATGCTGCACTCAGCTCTGGTTCTCATCACCACGGCAGAGGATTATAAGTGTTTGCCCCTCGTCCTCCGGAAAACTTGCTGTTGGATCAACGAGACCTATTTGGCCCGGAACGTCATCATTTTCGCGTCCATCTTAATCAATTTCCTGGGTGCCATCCTAAATATCGTAAGCATTCCAAGCCCGCCAACCCTCTGGAGTCCAGGGTGCACTCAGACTCCAGAGTCTGTGTGGCCTGCGGCTTCTTCACTGCCGTCCTCGGTACCGGTTACCTTCGTGTGCCTGGTCCGGCCCCAAGCTTAGGGACAGGGCGCAAAGATGTGGCTACCGTCAGAACTGTGCGTTTTACTGGTGGCAAATCGTCTTTTTCCCAGTGGGAGAGGTTGTTTGCTCCGTTAAATTTCTGCACTGTCAGTGGCCAATCAATTCCAGTAGTGAATAAGGGTCACCATTGATTAAGCACCTGCCTGCTATGTGCCATGCGCTGGAGGAGGAGCTGTGCCTGTTTTTCGTATTTAATCCTCACATAAAGCCCGTGAGGTAAGTCTCATTATCCCCACTTTATGGCTGAGGAAACTGAGGCTCAGAGACATGAAATAACTTGCTGTAAGGTCTGTCTGACTCCATGACTCATGCTCATTCTCATGCACTAAATTATATCCCCAGGAGTGGGAGCCGGAGGGAATGGGAATGAATAGCTGCCATGTATTGAGCACCTAATGTGGGCTACAGGTAGGTATTATTGTTCCCATGTAATGGATGAGGAAACTGCATTTCAGGAAGGCTGAGCGTCTTGCCTTTGACTTCCTAAAAGTTTGCATTGGACGTGACGTATCGAATTCCGATGAATCTCCACCTGCCGTTCTGATCATTGTTCTAATTTGGCGATTCATGTTTCAGTGACGTCATTTTCTCTCCAGAAGGGTAACATGGTATCTACAGGCCTTTCCCGTATATATACAAACAGTCTGTGTCGACCATGACTTAGGGACCTAGAGTGCAGGAGTGATTTATCAAAGTCCAGATTTTAAACTTGGCACACTGAGAGAGGCTAGTAGAGGCATCAGCTGGTGGCCGAAACCATCATCATGCCCCTTGGGCCTGAAGCACTGTCCCCAAGTGTTCAGGGACCCAAAGTGTGAAGTCCTACAACTGTCAGTCTGCGTGTGGCAAGCTTGTACTGCCTGATTGTCCTAACTGGCCCAGTAATTACTTGGAGTCCGCGTTGTTCAAGTTCCATGGTTGGCCTTGAAGGAAAGGACTCTCCGGGGGTTTAAAAACGGGATTAAATTGAAAACGGGATTAAACGGAATTGTCGTCTAAGTCAATTCATCATCTAATGTATATTTTAGAGATTGTAGCAGTTGACAGTGGAAGGACATAGGCTCGTCGATCCAGCGTTTGGAGTTGCAGCCAGGGTCTCATCTTGGTGAATCAGTTATCTCTGGGGCACAGGATTTAGAAGTAGGCCCGGTGGCTCTGGGTCGGGGTCACCTGTGGGGCCGGCCGTGCCCCAGCGGTGTGGCAGGAAGTTCAGAGGCTTTGGAGTCAGATAGACCCGTGTTCAAACCTCAGCTCCACCACTTAGCAGCTCAGCGACCCTGGACAAGTTACTTTACTTCTCAGAGTTTCATATTTTTCAGTTGTAAAATGGGGATAAAAATAATAGTGACATCACAAGGTGGTCATGAGGGCTTTTGTTTTTTGTTTTTTGTTTTCGTTTTTCGTACAAAGTGTCTGGCACAGAGGAGGCATTCGGCCCCTGGTAGCTGTTCTTTTCTGAGTGCCACCAACTGTCCCTCAGCAGTGCAGCCTAGGACATACCCATACCCCAGCGCTCAGGGTCCTTCTGGAAAGTGTGTCCCCTCAGACCCTTCAGACCCTCGGGGCTGCTGGCGTGGAGACAGGCTGCGAGGTCACCCCAGACCTTCGCTCCTGCCGTCTGCTCTCCTCTGAGCCCACGCGCTCCACGGTGGGGCCAGCAGGGCCGTCTTCAGCTGGTCTCCTCACGGGCTTGCAGACGCCTCTTCCAAGCCAGCTCCCAGCCAGCACTTCCGTTCTGAGGGCCAGCCCCTGGGCCTGGTCTGCCCCGGGCCCTCGCCGAAGCCCAGCACTGATAGCACAGGGCTCCTTTCCCAGCACCCACACTGACTTTGTTGTTCCTGTGTTTTTTTTGTTTTTTGTTTTTTTTCTGTTGTTCTTTTTTTTTTTTTTAATCCGCAGCTGTGGTGTGATTTTGACAAGTCGATCCCCTTGAAGAACCTGACTTTCAATTCCTCAGCTGTGTTTACAGATATCTGCTCCTACCCAGAGGTATTTATCCACAAGCTCCTCTTGTCGAGACTGGGGCCTGCATAGCTCCACCAGCTCCAGATGCGCAGGCAGGCCGAAGGGCCTCAGGAAGCACTCAGAGCCCTGTGCCCTTCTTCTTCCTCTCCACCTCCTTCCTTCTTCTCCTTTTCTGCCCTTTCCTCTCTCCTGGTATCTTCTGCTTTTCCTCATTCTCTTTCCTGCTCTCTCCTCTCCTTCTCTTTCTGTTGCTGCCCTACCCCCATTTCTCTCTCCCTTCTTCCTCCTCTTTGTTTTCCTCCTTTTCCTTTCCCTCCACCCGTTTTCCTCTTTCCCTTTGTCTCTTCCTGCCCTACTTATTTCCCCTAACTCATCTTAAAATCCTAAAGCAGAATGTGCCCTTGTCATCAAAACAGTGCAAGCAGAGTTAGCTGCATTGAAAAAGGAAGGAAGGAAGGAAGGAAGGAAGGAAGGAAGGAAAAGGAAAGGGAAGGGAAGGAAGGAGAGAGGGAGGGAGGGAGGAAAGAAGGGAGAGAAGGATGGAGGGAAGGAAGGAAGGAAGGAAGGAAAGAAGGAAGGAAAGAAGGAAGGAAGGAAGGAAGGAAGGAAGGAAGGAAGGAAGGAAGGAAGGAAGGAAGGAAGTAGAGAGAGAAGGAAAGAAGGAAGCTAGTGACTCACAAACACAGAAAACAACAACTAAACTTGAAGTGGTTCAGAACGTGCATGGGGCACCACAGGGTCAGGAGGTGGCCCAGTAGGACACTGCCATCATAATGTAAGTCTGACCCTCTCTTGGTCACAGAGCCACTGGTCTAGCCTTGGGGTCAGCCTCCAGGCAAAGGACAACTGTAGGCTCTACTAGTCATGGCCCAGACCTTTACATGTTGGGACAGAAGTTCCGGGTCAGAAGAGAGGGCAACTGGGATGTCCTAGCAGAGGCCAGCCAGCGCCATGCCCTGAGGACGCTGGGCGGACCCTTGTTCTCTAAGACCCCCTCCAACACGCAGGTGGACGAAAGGCTCTGAGAAATCAGAATCGGTCTGAGAAATGTGTGAAAAGGAAAGAGAGCCTCACCCCTCACCCCAGGAATAAAGCGCCCACCCGATATGCAGAATACCGTTAAGTCCTCGAGATGTGTGGGGTGCGTGCCGCACCTCCACTTCGCAGATGATGAAACGAAGGCTCAAAGAGCAGCTTGCTCAGCGCCACTCCCGCCTGACTCCCAGTCTTCCTCGCTTCCTTCCGTCCTTCCTTCTTTCCGCCCTTCCCTTCTTACCGCAGATATCAAGACTTAGCCCTGCACTGCAAATCGTGTCTGGCTTATTCTTGAGCCCATGCTTCTGTCCCAGGCTCAGTCCCCAGGGAGGAGCTAGGCTCTTCTTAAGGAGTTCCAGGGCAGGACAGGACGCGCTCTCGTTCAAGGCTGCACAGGACAGACCATGTGCTCTGGGACTTCCTCCCACCCAGTAACGAGTGAGCTCCCACTTCGCGGACTCTTGTGGGACGGCAGCTCCCTGGCTTGGAGAGCACAAGGTGGTCAGGTGGCCGAGAATCCCATAGCCAAAGCTGTATTTCACTCCCCACTGAAAGCCTGCACTGGCTGGCCATGACATCTTCAATCAGTTCTTCCTCTCTCTGAACCTCAGCTTCCTCATCTGTAAAGTGGGAAATATAATACCTTCTTCAGATGGCTACTGTGGACTTAAGGAATACCCGTTCTCATGGTGCCTCTCGAGACGAGTTAGTAAATGCTGAGTTTCTAATGTGACATCTGACGTGCAACAGATGTTCATGAACTGTCGATCCGGACCTCCGTGTCCTGAATCAAGACCCTGGGCCCCAAACTCAGGACCCGAGCTCTCATGGATTTGCCATTCCTAAGAAAGCGATGGGTAAGCTTTTTAATCACATCGCTTCATCTCTCTGCCTCAGTTTCCTTACCTGTAAGGTGAAGGTAGGTGTAGTACCTTCCTCATGGGTGGTCGTCAGGATTAAGTGAATTCATCCATGTAAAGTGTTCAGAGCAACGCCTGGCTCATTAAACGTCAGCCATGATTTGCTTATTATTTCTAGGAAACTGGTTCTGAGCCTGCACCACCAGGTGTATTATGAAACATACTCAAAAAAGAGAGAATGTTCAAAAGAGAGAGAAAATAAATGAATCAGAGTTTTAATATTTTCCCACACAACCAAAGGATCATCTTGTTCAGGGGTCAGCAAACCATGCCCACAGGCCAAACTCCGCCTGCCACCTGTTTTGTAAATAAAGCATTTATTGAGGCTCAGTCACACCCACTCATTACCATTCCTCTGTGGCTGCTTTTATAATACAATGGCAGAGCCAAGTGATTGCAGCAGAGATAGTGTGGCCCGCTAAGCCAAGAATATTTTCTGTCTGGCTCTTTATAGACAGTTTGCCTACTCCTGACATCACCTCTGGTGCAGGAATCCCATTGGTCTGAAAGGTGGGGATCTGAACGCTTCCTGTCACCAGCTACTATAGGGGTTTTGCCCCAGCGTTTGCCACGCTGATATGTATGGTCGTGCTTCTCTACCAAACTAGAAGAAATCAGACATTCAGACCTTCTAAAAGGCTTAATCTGCATACCCCTCCCCATCGCTCACAAGTGTGTGTCCTCAGATCTCTTCATTTCTCTGAGCCTTGGTTTCCTCATCTGGGTACCTGACCTCTCCACCTCGCCTCATAAAAAATAATACTCAGTGTGACAGCAAGTTACTAAACTGGATGACGTGATAGAAACATAAGAGGCTGCTATCGCATATGGTACAAAGTAGAATTTAGTTCTGAACTGGAGCTTGCCAATTCCTAAAAAAAGAGTTGAAGATACAGGAAATAACAGTGGAGAACTATGAGTTCAGGGGAGGGAAGAGACAGAGGTTTGCAAAATGAATCACGCGCATAAACCCACAGTGCCATTAACTCAAACTCCCAAGTGTGGGACCTGGAAAGACCTTCCTGTTAGAATGAAGCCCCTTTACTGTATGCTCTGGCACATTCGAATAAAGAG
>JAQQSQ010000924.1:0-13480 GCA_028627145.1 Eidolon dupreanum | reverse complement strand
TCAGAAACAGAAGTGCAAAAAATAATTCCTTTTGCAGTTGCAACAAGAAGAATAAAATACCTAGGAATAAATTTAACAAAACATGTGATGGACCTATATGATGATAACTACAAGACGCAATAAAAGAAATAGAAGAAGATACAAAGAAATGGAAAGATATTCTGTGTTCTTGGATTGGAAGAATCAACAAAGTTAAAATGACCATATTACCTAAAGCATTACCTTATGCAGATTTAATGCAAATCCCATGAAAATCCTATTGGCATTTTTTAAAGAAATAGAACCAAAAAATCATCAGATTTATATGAAATCACAAAAGACCCCGAATTGCCAAAGCCATCCCGAGAAAATAGAACGAGGCTGGAGGCATCACTCTGCCCGACTTCAAATTATACTACAAAGCGACAGTAATCAAAATGACATGGTATTGGTAGAAAAACAGACACACAGACCAGTGGAACAGAGTCGAGAATCCAGAAAGAAATCCATATTTATATGGGCAAATAATTTTTGACAAAAAAGCCAAAAACATACAGTGGAGAAAGAAAAGCTTCTGCAATAAATGGTGCTGAGAAAACCAAAAAGCTATCTGCAATAGAATGAATCTAGACTGTTATCTATCACCACACACCAAAATTAACTCAAAATGGATTAAAGACCTGAAAGAAGACCCAAAACAAAGTGCATGGAAGAAGACTTAGGAACTAAACTCAAGGACCTTGGACTTAAAGAGGATTTTATGAATTTGGCCTCAATGGAAAGGGAAGTAAAAACAAAAATAAATGAAAGGGACTACATCAAACTAAAAAGCTTCTGCACAGCAAAAGAAATCATCAGTAAGGTAAAGAGACAGCCATCCGAATGGGAAAATGTATTTGTAAGCAACGCCTCCGATAAGGGCCTAATATCCAAAATATACAAAGAACTCATATGACTCAATAACAACAAAAAAACAAATGATCCAATCAAGAAACGGGCAGAGGACCTGAACAGGCACTATTCCCTAGAGGACATACAAATGGCCAACAAGTATATGAAAAGATGCTTGACATCGCTACCCATTAGGAAAATGCAAGTCAAAACTGTAATGAGTCTACGGCCATGCTACACTGAACAAGCCCAATCCTGTCTGATCTCGGAAGGTAAGTGGGGTCGAGCTTGGTTAGTACTTGGATGGAAGACCACCTAGGAAGAAGTTGTAGGAGTAAAAAATAAAAAAAATAAGGGATTATAAGCTGACAAAGTCCTTGCAATATGTGAGGTCAACCAAGGGTTGCCTCACCTCAGAAACAAAAGCAAAAACAAAACTACAATGAGTGGCCATCTCATACCTGTGAGAATAGCTATAATCAATAGGACAAGTAATAACAAATGTTGGAGAGGATGCAGAGAAAAAGGAACCCTCACACACTGCTGATGGGACTGCAAATTGGTACAGCCACTATGGAAAACAGTATGGAGATTCTGCAAAAAAACTAAGAATTGATCTAGCATATGATCCAGCAATCCCTCTGCTGGGTATTTATCCCCAATGACTGAAAACCCATATCTGAAAAGATATTTGCATACCGATGTTCATAGCAGCATTTTTCACAGTGGCCAGGATATGGAAGCAACCGAAGTGTCCTACAATAGATGACTGGCTAAAGAAGCTGTGGGATATATATACAATGAAATATTACTCAGCCATAAGAAGAGATGAAATACTGTCATTTGCGACAACATGGATGGACCTCAAGATAATCATGCTAAGCGAAATAAGCTAGACAGAAAAAGCTGAAAATCACATGATATCACTTACATGTGGTACAAAAATCTAAAAGCAACAAATGAACAGGACAAACAGAGACTCATGGACAAGGACTATAGACTAGTGGTTACCAGAGGGTAGGGGGTGTGGGAGGAGCGGGGAGGTAGATGGGTAAAGAGGGTCTAATATAGGAGGGTAGGGGGAAGGTGTAGTGGGTAAAGGGGATCAAATATATGGTAGCTGAAGGAAACTGGACTTTGGGTGGTAAACACACAATAGAATATACAGATGTCAAATTATAATGTACACCTGAAAATTATATAATTGAATTAACCAATATTACCCCAATAAACTTAAAAAAAAATAAAAGAAACAGAAGATAAAAAAAGTAAAAGGAAAGTTGGTATAGTTATATTAATATTGAACAAAATAGCTTTAAGGCAAAAAGAATCGCTGGAAATAAAAGAGTCACTTATAATGACAAAAATATCATCTCACTAATAAGATATGTCAGTTTTTAATTTGTATGCAACTGATAATATGCCCTTAAATGTGTAAAGCAGAAAATAATAGAATACAAAGAGAAATGGACAAATGCACAATCCTATTGCAAGATTTTGGGTTTTTTAATAATTGACAGACCAAACAGAAAAAAAAAATATATTTCACAAACTTGGGGTATTTAAAACATTGTAATGAGAACATTAAAAAGCATGTGCTATGAAAGAAAAATTGATGAATTAAACTTTATCATAATTCCAAACAAAAGAATTGTATCTAGAACGTGTAAAGAACTTATATAATCAATAATAAAAAGAGAAACAATTCAAGTTAAAAGATATAAGCAACAGATCTAAAAATTTAATTCAAAGAAGATATAAATATGACCAAAAAGCACATAAAAATGTGATCAACATTATTAGACAATAAGGAAAATAAAATTAAAATAACAATGAAATGGCTGAAAAAGCCATACTAGAAATAAAAAGACTCACAACAACAAGTGTTGGCATATATGTGGGGAAGTTGGAACTCTATACATTGCAGGATGGAGTGTAAAATTAACAGCCTCTTTGACAAACTGTATGGCATTTCCACATACAGTTAAAACTGTTCTAGTATCCAGCAGTTCCACTGTACAAAAAGACTTGTGTAAAAATGTCTCTATTCATATAGCCCCAAGTTAGAAACAATGCATTGAAATAGATAACAAATTGTGGTGTCTTCATACTATGCAATAAGAAAAATCAATTACTAATACATGAAACAATATAGATGATTTTCAAAAAACTTTGGGTAGAAGAAGCCTGAAACAAAAGAGTACATATTGTACTGTTCCATTTACAGTAAGTTCCAGAATAGACAAAATTAATCAATGGTGAAAGAAATTACAAATATAGTTGTTCATAGGAGAGGGACAAGGATTGACTAGAAAACTTTTTCTGAAGTGATTAAAATGTTTTATATCTTAATTAAGATATTGATTATATTTTCAAAATTAATCAAATTATATACTTAAGTACATTTCACTGTATATAAATTTCATCTTTAAAAAAGCCCTTGAACACTCTCTGTACAAAAGCCACACTCAATTATACACACAGGCATGATATAAACATACACAATTCATATTAACACATCAGATTGCAAAAATGAAAATGTAATTGTCAGTGAGTATGTGGAACAACCGGAACCTGTATTCTCTGCTTGTGGGAGTGTAAAGTAATACAAGTTGCCAATATTTAATACAGTTGAATGTGTGCATATGACCCAGCAATTCCCCTACATACTGTGCACTTTCTCAAACTCACATGTGAACAAGTACTGTATATTCAAAGCAGTACTGTCTGTAATAGTTATAAACCAGAAGTCACCAACAGGAAAATGTATGTATAAATCATGCATCACTACAACCGAATATCAAATAGCAATAAAAATGAAAAAAGCAGAGTTACTCCCATTAATTATGTTTCTGAGTAGAGCTGCTCGGAAACAGAACACTGAGCGTAAAAAAAAGATGTAGAAAAATACATATTGCATGATATTATTTATGTAAAACTTTAAATTATAAAAACCCAATTCAATAAACTCCCTATGCATGTATACAGAAATAGTAATGGTATAAAAACATGAATGAAAAATAAGCATTGAATTCAGGACAGTGGTTACCTCTAGGGAGAGAAAGAAGCACACAGAGATTTCATCTCTATTTATAATGTTTTATTTTTAAAATTTGAAGCAAATGTGGAAAAATATTAATATCTGTTACACTTGGTGGTGGATATAGGGTATTTATTTGAGATACTATTCTACATGCATTTCTGCATGTTGAAATATTTCAAGATAAACAAAGAGAAATCAACTCTCTGACAACTCAAGCTTAGAGAGACCAGTGTGAGGAATTAATAAATAGTTTCATTGTCTCTTCAAGAAATATGAGAGTCATTTGTTCTGTGGAGCTTTGGGTATATTTTAGCTCATTTATTTATCCTTACCCTCTTTCCATGAAGGATTCAAGGTAGCTTGCACAAAAGACACATACGATGAGCCAGGAAAACATAAACATAAGTAGAAAATCAGGATCAAAGATAACAAATATTCCATCAATACTGGTTAACCACAGCGCCATGATCAAATTTCACACTTGGCTCTGAACTTCTTGGCAACACTTACCATCCCATCTCCAGCTGACCCATCAAAGCAGGTTATGAAAATTAAACATTGTTCTTCAGAATTTAAACTTAACATTTTCCTGAGCAGTCTCTCTGTACCCTATTTTTCATTTTGTCTTGCTAACTAGCCAGGTTCTTCTTTCCCTTATTCTTTTGTCCCTCCATTCCTTCTCCCATTCTTTCCTCTCCCCTCCCCTCCATTCCCTTCCCTCTTTATTTTACACAAACACCTTAAGACTATCGGTGGTTATGAATGCAGGTGCTATCTATTATTTATTGGCTGATATACCCTTAGGTGAAGTTTTTAACTTCTCTCTGCTTCAGTTTTTTAATGTTCAAATGGGGATATCTATCATATGTATATCACAGTTAGGGGATTAAGTGAGATAATAATGCCCATGAAAAGCTTAGAATAGTGCTAGGTACTACTCAATAAATCCTAGTTGTTGTTGTGATTATTATTTCTCAGTGGAGGAGAGCATGAATCACAATATATTTTGTGCGCTGGTCAGGAATAGATTAAGAGCAGGGTAAGGCTTCACTGTATCATGGGCATGATCTGTAGTGGCCTGAAGCTCAGGGAGTGGGGGGCTGACACCAGCACCCCCTCAGACTCAGTAGCAAGGTTACTAGCCTCAGCTCCCACAGCACACTTAGCAACCACCCCCAGATTCCAGCAGCATGCTCAGCCATCTAGCTGCTGACTCAGAATGTGTGGGGGAGACTCTCTCCAGATGGGGGTACTGGACATTTCTGCTTTTGAGGCAACCACAATATTGTTTCTGCTTGAGATTCCTTTGGAAAAAATGTGATCTTTCAGCACACACTAGCCTGAAAGTCTCAGACTGCGGGATGTGTATCTCTTTCCCCTTCCAGGAGACCCAGAAAAAGCCCAGATAGAGAGGACGACTTGTTCCAGGGATCACCGCTAACAATCTAGGACCCTCACTTGATTCTAGGCCCAGCAGACCCATGTTCCCTGTGTCCTCTCATCTGGAGATTCCCCTCACCTAGGAACTCCTGCAAGCAAAATGGGTTGGGAAGAAAGTGAGCTAAAGAGAGGAATTAGATAGGAGGACACAGACCCTAGGAGTTTGGAATCAGGCAAAATAAAGATTCAAGGGGTAGAAATCAATCAGTATGGGATGGAACGGACAGACAAGAGGAAGCTCAGGTACAAAGCGATGAGCAACCAAGTGACAAAAGTTGGGGCATAAGGAGGTTTGGTTTCAGGAGCAGACAGACACCCTATTACTAGGCCTAAAGCAGAGGGACTATGGTAGAGCCAACAGTGCCTGTAGGCTTGCCGCCAGGTCATTGAGTACAGACTTAGGGTTATCTAAATTCACAGAAGGATGGGGTGGAGGGGGCAAGAATGCATGTAAATGTGAGGGGCAAGTTTCCTTAGCATTAGAGATGGGAGGGTTAGCATTCAGGAAGTTAGGCAGATTATTTATTCAACAGTCAGCCCACTCACCTGCAAAGTCTAGAGTGAGCAACAGTTCTCCACACTCCTGAGGAGTCACAAGTTCTTGCCTTTCTTATTTACTAGAAGCCCACAACAGACAAGATATTCTTGTTTCTCCTCTCAACATCGCTCTCAAGGTGAGATCTCATTTCTACACCAAACAAGATACAAACCCCAGGAGAGATCACCCTTTACCAGCCAGATGAGAGAGGATCCTGTATGTTAAAATTTAGAGAGACTGAAGGATCATCAAGAAATGCTAATGCCTCTTCATGTCCTGGGGCACCAATTCTGTGGTTCAGCTTGTATCTAGAAGAAGAAAAGCTCCATTTATTGGGTGTTTGCTGTGTACCAGGCATTATAAGAAATGCTTTAAATGCATTATCTCATTTATACCTCACAGCACTCTTACAAGGTAGGTTCTATTATGAGGAAACAGGTTCAGATTGGTCATAAGCTATCGAGCTGATAGCTTAAGTGCTAAAATGCAAATCCAGTGTGACTTGTGACAGTGTGACTTAAAAAGCCATGTTCTGAAACAGAATGTTAACCTCTTAAACTTGAGCACTCCTTTTTTTTAAGGAAGGATGGCCAACAGGGGCCTTTCTTAGAAGTGCAAAAGCAGCTTACTTGGCTTCCTGCCAAGCATTTCTGTATGACTTTGTTGTCCTATTTTGTTCTTGTTATTCCATATTCTGGTGATCCTGCTGCCAGTGAGTGACAGCTGCTATGCGAAATCTGAGCAAATTGGAAAAGTCCTATTTCCTGACCCATAAGTCTGTTTTTCTGAAGTTGTACTGTCTCTAGCTGTAGTAATGTGCTCCACCCATCCTTCTGACCAGCACAAACTAGGTCCAAAACTTCACTGCTTTTAAATTCCTGCTTATGTCCTATTTACTTGTTTGATCTTCACATGGAATTAGAAAAATTAGAACCTTTCACCTATGAATCCCTAATGCTTCTCAGGTACAGGTATACTCACCTACTTGAGAAAAGACCTCAGAATAGCTAAGAGTAGAAGGAAATGCCTTTCAGAGAAGCTGACTTATTAATCTGTAACTGCATTTTACATTCCTTATGGATCCCTTAAGACAAAGTACTTTCTTTCTGCCCCAGTTTTGATTTTTCATATTTTGTGCCCACCGTGACCTTCAGATCTCCTGTGGTGCCTTGAGGGTATGTCCCTAGAAGATTCGAACCTCTTCCTATATAAGTGAAGAGAAGGGCTTCTACTCTGTGTCTTCGAAAGACGCTAAAGAGGAACATGCGATAAAATGACAATTCTGACAGGATCAAGAAGGCAAACACACCCTTTTTAAAACTAATTTATTAATAAGTTTAATAACAAACTTATAAAAAAACAACATATTTTTGGCTTTGAAATCATGACATAAAATAAAAAGGCAAATAACTGGAAATTCTCAGCTGCAAGAAGGTAGAAGCGACTCATGCTGAACCATGAGCAAATATTACATGCTTTGGGCTACAGCAGGGGGCACCATTCAAAGCAAGAACCGAAGATGCAGTGTCAGTTCAAGGCCCAAGCTACCTCTAAAATCTGCGTAGTTCCCAAAGGTTTGGTCATCATATAAAGGAAATTAATCCTCCCTTTCTCTAGCTTTCCTTCTATCCTTCCCAACCTTTAACTATGAGAACAGTAGACAATAATGGTTTGATGCTATTCCTTCTAGTTTGTAGGACAGTGTTGCTGTTTTAACATGTTTAACCTATGTATTTCCAACTTCAAGAACATAAAACTGCTAAAATCAATTGTAACTACAAGCCATTTCTATTTTTGGTCAGTTATCTGCTGTAGGCAAAGCTTCATATAGGAATTTTTATTGCGGATTTCTATGACTGCATCCCTAACAAGCTCAATGAACATCTGTGGCCAAAGCTTCTGCAAAGCCTCATTTTTCATGTTGATTTCTGTGGCTTCCTTCACAAGGTCCTCTATATACATCTTGCAGAATTTCTTTTTTTCCTTTACTTCCTGTTAAAAAAAGAAAAATTTGTATTGAATCATAATGAATCTGAAAGCCAAAGCAACAATTAGCTGAACCAGAGAAACACGACAAATCTCTTCTGACCCCCACCCCTCAGAGCAGGAATACTTTCCTAGACAGTCTGGACACAGCATCCTGCTTGAGCAACAGGGAGCCCCCTACTTTCTAGTCCGCTCCTACCTCTGTTGGACAATCTGTGAGAAAACATGTTTCTTTATTGGAATTATTGGATCATAACTACTATTTTTCCCTTGGTAGACATTTTCCCTTCTCAGTTCAGGTAGTTTAGCTCATACAAGTCAGCTGGATGCACAGATTCATGGCTTCTAGTGGTAAATGCACTGATACTGGATCTTAATTGGTATGAGGTTAGTTAATAACCATATACATACTTCAAATAACCATACTGAATTCACTCTGTATTTTAGGAAAGCAGGTAGTATGGTATACTACACTGACTTGTGTGGCCTTGACCATTTGGACAAAGTTGGGGAAAAGTGTACAAGGAGGAAGAGGAACTATATACAAGTCTGGGACCCAGAAGTTGGCCTTTGAAAGAAACAGCGCTCCTACTCAACTTTGGGGTCTGGCAGTCTGCAATTGAAAACCCTGGGTTCAAAACACAACAGTGAAGTTTTGGACCAAAGGATATTTGGGCATTGGGCCCCAGTTTCATCCTGGAGGCTGAAACAAAGCCATTTTATTTGATGCAAGAATTCAACATTAATTCTGACTATTGATACTTTCGGGGAGTATAAAGACATGATGATGGAAAATGTCATATTATATATGGAAAAATCAATGGAATAGATCAGATAATCAGAATTATAAGAGAATCAATTCGCATCAACAAAGAAGAAAAGAAATAATAAATGTCAATGAGACAATAGGTTTAAGTACTTGGAAAGGGTTTCCTGAAGCCTCTAACTCAAATCAAAACACTAAAATAATTTCATGATGAATTAAAGGGTTAAATTAAAATATCAAGAGATATTGCCATTAAAACTACTTGTAGAAAGATTTATAATGACAAGGAAATACATTATAATGTTAAGTAGAAAAAGAAAAACATACAATGAGATTTTAGTAGAAGTTGGGTTATACAAGTGTATTTGTCAAAACTTAGCAATTGTACACCTAAGATTTGTATTTCACTGTAAGAAACTATATCAAATATTAAACTCTAATTAATGATATGCATGCTGAATTATTAGGCAGAAGCATGCTAATGTGTGCAATTACTTTAAAATGAATTTTAAAAAGAAGGTGGAATTTTGGTGTATGGAGGATGGGTTGATGCATAGAAATGTACACTGTTAACAGTATAATCTATGTTTGGGTATATATATGACTGTTTACTGTAAAATTCTTTCAACTTTTGTATGTTTGAAATTTTCATTAAAAAGTTAGCAAAAATTATATAGAAAACTATTGGAAGAAAATATACTAAAGTGTAATTAAGATAGTCTTTGTGTTGTGAGACTAGGAGTGTTTTTCCCTCATTTATTGTTTTTCTTCCTTTTCCAGATTTTCACAATTTTAAAACAACATGTTCTATATTCTTGATTGATTAATGTAAGTTAATGATGAGTCTCAATTGTCACTAACTTTCCCTAACAGAGGCATATTTTGGAAATTTTCTTATGACGTGTGATTTTTCTAATCACTCCCCATACAGGGGTCAACGTGCTGATTTTATTTGGCTCATGTGCTCAAAAAAACAGGTCATGGGTTGACCTATCATAAAAACATGTACAAATTTTGATGGGCAATAAATAACAATTGGTTCCAGTTGGCTACCTCCCCGATGAACCTAACATCTCTAATGCAGAAGTATAGTCAGGGATTTAGTCGCCTGCACTAAGTCAGCTTGTTGATGAGAACAGCATTTAGCTGCTCCCTCCTTTTTAAAATTATTGAATTTATTGGGTGTGACATTGGTTAATAAAATTATAAAGGTTTCAAGTGTATAATTCAATAACACATCATTTGTATTTTGCATTGTGTGTTCACTACCCAAAGTCAAATCTCCTTCTGTCACCATGTATAAGCCCCCTTTACCCTTATCTATGTCTCTCCCTTTCCCCTTTCCCTCTGGTAACCACTAAATTGTTGTCTGTGTCTATGAGTTTTTGTTTGTTTGTCTAGCTGCTCCCTTTTAACATTCAGTAAATCTGAGCTACATAAGGACTACCAGGAAGAAAGACAAGTGTGAATCACCAGAGATCAATAACTGAAAGGAGCAATATTTTACAATGAACAATGCATTTATACAAGTAGGAGGCACAGAGCATATTTAGTGAATGCCTCTTCCAGATTTCTAAGTTTCTTAAAACACAATTTTGAATTTTTTAAAAAGATAAAGTTCTAGCAGTAATACTGGAAAAAATTTTTTTCTAGTAATTTAGGGATAACAAAAGTTAAATAATATTTTAAATGATGCATCTTGTTAAATAATTTATATATAATAAAAATGAAAATAAACTTTTCATCATTGCAATTTTTGATGCTTTAAAATTTCCTGCAATAGTTTCTTCTATTACTTCATTTTAAACATGTTGATATAGAAATGTATCTCCTATAACTGTTAATTTAGTAACTATGTTTGAAAGCATTTTTACTTCATCATTTCCATTCTCCTCAAAGCCAATTACTCTGCACCTCTGTGCAGTGTACTCTAAAACTCATCAGGCATCTGCCAGCACAACGCACTCTGCCTGCTCAGAACGATCCTGTTCAGGAGCACACCAGAGATACCTGTCTCGCCCTGACCCATCAAGGAGTTGTTGCTCTTTGAATAATGCTTTTTGCATTCTCAAATGCTTTCATATGCTATTTTTTCTATCCCACAATATCCCTGCATGGTTCATAAAGCAAGTATTGTACAAGTTTAATTCTAATGAGATGAATTCTAAACAATATTGTTTATATTATTTCATTGAACTAAAATTTTGTTGTCATGAAGATGGTTTGGGGGAAAAAAGTAGGTTAACAGTGGTATTTGTTATAAAGGGATTTTAACTATATGATAGTTGTATTGGGATTTAATCTATATCTCCATGCTATAAATGGGAAGCTAAGGTCCACAGAAGTTGAAAGACCTGCTCAGAATCAGACATCATTTACTAATATCTGCCTAGAGGAAATCTAATCTCATCCTTGAAAAACCTGCAGTCTAGCTGGAGAGATGGCCCAAACTTAAGAAAAGCTAACTTAAAAAAGTTAAACAGTAAATAAGTGGTAAATGAGATATTTAGCAAATATAATCAGTGTTCAAAAAAAGTCCTTTTGCACTGGGATGGTCAAGAAGACTTCACGAAGCAGAATATACTGTGGAAGAGTCCAAAGTCACAAATCAGAAGGCTTGAGCTCTGGAGGCAGCTCAGTCAGTAACCTGCCATGTGACTCTGAGGAGTTCACCTGAGTCTCTAGTTTTCCCCATCTGTCTAACAGGATAGGATTCTAAAGTCCCTTTGAGTTCCCTGATTTTACATCCACCATCTTTTTTTTAGAATGAGTCAGAATAGATGGACAACTACCAAGCAAGAGAATTATACATGTCATATATATATTGAAAGGGTCTGCTTACCCTGATTTGTGAGGAACTCTCTTCAATTAATTCCCTTAACAACTCAGGATCGACAGGAGAAACTGAGCACTTTGTGCTTCAGGGATTTAAATATTTTTCAAGAAATGGGGAGGGTGGTATGGTATAAGTGAAGAAATGATGGGTTGTGAGTCAAAAGAGAATGCTTAAGGGACTAGGGCAAGGTTTGTCAGGTGTAAGTGGCAGAATCCGGGGCTCAAATCCGAGTGGCCTAGTGTTCTTTCCAAAATATTACGTGACTTCGGATTCTTTCTTTGCCCTTTGGTATTTCTCAAAACAAGAGTCAACATTCCAGTCTTTACTTGTTCTTATTTGTGGTTCAAACCACTTTAATCAAGACTTTGCTTATAATGACTCCACTGAAACTATTTCTGTTAAAAGAAAAACAACTAATGACCTTGATTGCCAAATTTATCAAAATTATTTTCTTTCTAGTTTGTGCCCTTTGAAAGTTAGAAAATAGCCTACCCAACCAAGGTTATAAAGATTTTCTCCTATTTTTTAAATGAGAACTTCAAAGTTTTACTTTTATACTTGAGTGTTTATTTGATTTGGAGATAATTTTTGCTGTATGGTGTAAAGTCGAGTTTTCTTGGTACCATTTATTATGTAGTCTTTCTACACTAGTCTGTAATACTTATTATCTGTATAAAGTTTTCCCATATAGATAGGATAGTTCTGGCTATTTTGTCCATGGGTATATTTGTCTATTTCTATACTCTCTTCATTATTATGCTTTATAATAATACTTGATATCTGGTAAGGAAAGTTCTCTCACTTTTACTTTTGTATACTTTATGTCTATCAGATAACTTATTAAAAAAAAAGGCTCTGCTCTATCAGATAACTTTTATGATCTACTGGTAAAGTTCACAAATAACCCTGTCCAAGTTTTGATTAGAAACACCTTATATTTATGGATGGATTTAGAAAAATTGACATCTTTATCATTAAAAAGTTTCTGTATGTGAATGTAAACTATTTAGTTCTTCTTTAATGTCATTCAATAAATGTCATAATTTTATTGTCCTTAAATAAATTATAAAATTTTATTGAAACTTCCATAAAAAGCTTAAACATATTTTATTACTGATTGCTACAGTTTGTTACTGTGGTAAATGGCATATTATTTAAAATTTGGTTTTGAATAAGCAATAAAACCTACATTGAATTGTTGATCCTTTTTCTAAAAGCTCTTTATAATTAAGGGAGATTATTGCAAACTATTTTTTCAGTTTGTCATTTGTCTTTGCTTATTTTATTCCTCCAGAGGTTTTTCTCATCCCAATGCCACACATTAATTTTTCCATAGTTTCTTGTAGAAGAAATAATGCTTTCATAATAAATTTTAAATCTTTGATCATTTGGAATTTATGCTGGTGTAAGATATGTCCCACATTTTTTCTCAGTTCCCTAATTATTCCCAAATCATTTATTGGATAGTTCACCTGACTGGTTTGAGATTCTTTATTATAAATAAATTCTCCTTTGTTTAGATGTATGCCTGACTTTCCATTCTATTCCATTAGGCTATTTCTTCATACCTATCCTCTTTTAATTGATGACTTTATAATATGCTTTAATATCTAGTAGTGCTAGTCTTCTTCTCATTGTTCTTCTTTTTCAGAGTTTTTAAGGCTGTTTATTTTTCCTATATGTACTATAGGATTAACAGGTTTAAAAAATACCTCAATGAAAAATTTTTATATTTTTATTGGGATATTAAATTTTTACATTAACTTAAGGAACACTGACATTTTTGCATTAGATCCTTTTTATCCAAAAGATAGTAGGTTTTACCATTTGCATAAATCTTTTGTGCACTTCATTAATGTTTTAAAGTTTACTTCATATAGCTCTTGCATATTTATTAGCTTATTACTAGATATTTTATCTTTTTGTGTTGCTACTGTGAGTTGGGTCTTTTCTTTCATTATATTTACTTTTCTGTTGTTATTTATATATATAGAAGCTGTT
>JAQQSQ010000923.1:0-13481 GCA_028627145.1 Eidolon dupreanum | reverse complement strand
GAAGCTCCGTGTCTACATTCGTCCTTTTGCACGTGGCTGCCCGGTGGTCCCGGTGCCATTTGTCAGAGGGATTATCTTTGCTCCATTGTGTTGCTTTGCCTTTTTGTCAAAGACGAGATAACTGTATTTATGTGTCTATTTCTGAGCTCTTGATTCTGTTTTATTGATCTGTTTGTCTGTTATTTCAAATCACCACTCTGTCTTGAACACTGTAGCTTTGTAGTCAGGGTTGAAATTGGGCGGTATCGGTTCTCCCACTTGGATCTTCTCTATCATTAAGGTGCCTGCTCTGGCTCTTTGCCTCTCCACATTAGCTTTAAAATCACCTTGTTCACATCCACAAAATAACTTGCTGGGATTTTGACGGGGGTTGCATGGTACCTACAGATCATGTTGACACTTGACATCTTGACTACATTGAATCTTCCTATTCACGAGCCTGGAATACCTGTCCATTTATTTGATTTTTTGATTCCTTTTATCCGAGTTTTGTAGTTTCCTTATATAGGTCTCACACCTATTATATTCAATTTATGCTTAAGTATTTCATTTTAGGGTGCTAATGAAAATGGTCTCATGTTTTTAATTTCAGATCCATTTGTTCACGGCTGGTATACAGAAAAGCAGCTGACTGGTGTGTATTAAATTTGTATTCCGTAACCTTACTATAATCACTCATTAGTTCCAGGAGTTTATCGTCGACTCTGTATTTTCTATGCAGACGATCACGTCATATGCAAACACAGACAGTTTTATTTTTTCCCCCTCATCAGTATACCATTTGTTTCCTTTCCTCACCTCAGTGCATCTGTCCGGCCTCCCAGTGAGATGCTGAGAAGGTGTGGTGAGCAGGGAGGGATCTCTTTGCTATGTCTCGATCCCAGAAAAAAAGCTTCTAGTTTCTCGCCGTTACCTATGACGACAGCTGCAGGTAATTTGTAAATACTTTTAATGACATTGAGACAGTTCCCCTCTATTTCTGGTTTGCTAGAAGTTCTTTTTTTTTTTTTTTTTTTTTTTTTTTAATTATGAATGGCTGTTGAATTCCGTCGGATGCTTTTCCTGCATCTGCTGATACGATCATGTGATTTTTCTTCCTTAGTCCGTGACGTGATGAGTTATCCTGATTAACCAAACGATGAACCAGCCTCGCACACCTCAGGTAGCTCCCACTTAGCTGTTACTATAATTTTTTACATTGTTGGATTTGCTGTGCTTATATTTTGGCCTGGTGCTTTCTATTTGGGGAAATTATTAATTATTGATTCCATTTCTCTCATCGATATAGGTCTATTCGGATGATCCATTTTATCTTGTGTGAGTTTTGGCAAATGGTGCCATTTAAGAATTGTTCCATTTCATCTAGGTTATCAAATATTTGCATAGGGTTGTTCATCGTATTCTTTCATTATCCTTTTAATGTTGGTGAGATCTATAGTTATGTCTCCTCTTTCGTTTCTGACATTAGTAATTTGTGTCATCACCCTTTTTTTTCCTTAGTCGGGGGAGAGGCTCATTGATTTTATTGATCTTTCCAAAGAAAGAGCTTTCGGTTTTGCCAATTTTCTCTACTGATCTCCTCTTTTTAATTCAATTGATTTCTGCTCTAATTTTTTATTATTTTTTTTCTTCTGCCTATTTTACATTTAATTAGCTCTTCTTTCTCTAATTTCCTACGGCAGCAGCTCCGACCATTGATTTTAGTTGGTCTTTGTTTTCTAATATATGCACTCGATGCTATAACCCTCCCTCCTACCCTTGCTTTCCCTGCATCCTGCACATTTTCAAAAGTTGTATTCTCATTTTCATTTAATTGGAAATATCTTTTTAATTTCTCTTGAGATTTCTTCTTTGATTCGCGTGTTATTTAGAAGTGTGTTGCTTAACCTCCGAGTGTTTTGGCATTTTCCAGGTACCTTTCTGTTATTGATTGCTAATTTAATTCCATTTTCGGCTGAGAGCAGATGTCTGATTTTTTTCTTTTTTTAAGGTGTGTTTTGTGGCCCAGAGTGGTTCATCTCCGGGCACGTCCCGTGGGAGCTTGAGAAGGACGGGTGTCGGGCGGCCGTTGGATGAGGCAGTTCACAGACGTCAATTAGATCCAGCTGGTCCTCGGCGCTGTCCGTCACCACCAACTGTCCCCACTGATCTTCTGTCCTCCGGCTCTGGCCACGTCTGACGGAGGGGTGTCGACGTCTGCACCCGTTTCCCCTTGCGGTCCCATCCCTTTCGGCCTCGTGTGTTTGATGCTCTGTTGCTAGGTGCTCGCGTGTTAAGGATCGATGCATCTTCTGAGAGTGTTGGCACCTACATCATTACGTAAAAAGGTGCGTCGGTGTTAAGTGAGGCGCTCAGCAGTGGCCTTTCAGGAAAGCTGACCCACAGGTGTGAGGGGTGAGGGCAGAGCCACCTGGACGGCCACTGGCAGAGCTGACTGGGCAGCGGGAGGAGGACAGGTGAAGGGTGATGATCGCCCGCCCTGGCAGCAGCCACGGCCCGGCGCAGCGCAGACCGGAGCTGCTTGGCGTTGACCCTGGAACAAGCCGGTTCAGGCTCGACCCGCAAGGCCCACAGGTGCTGGCCCGGCCCGCCCAGCCTGGCTTTGCTCTCCCGTCGCCCCCTCCTTCCCGAGGGTCCGTGTTCTGCTCTCTCTTCCTCCAACCCACAGGCTTAGCTGCCAGCTGCCCCCTCTGGGCGACCCCGACTCGCTCTTTGTTGCATGTCCCAGCTGATTCCATCAAGGGACCCGCACAGCCGAGGTGGCCCTGCCACCAGACTGCCACTCCCCCGGGAGGAGTGGTGCGGCCTGCCTCGTTTGCCTGCTGGCCGCCGCCTTGGGGTTTGGGAGAACGGGGAGAACCAGGACAGAGCCTCACGCGTGCCTGGGGGTGGGGGGGACCAGGCCCACACGTCTGTCGTCCACAGCAAGGGCAGGTCCCGGAGGGTTCAACCGCTTCCCCAGCATCTCCTGGCTTCGGGGAGCGGGGCTGCCATCTGAACCCTCCGCTCCTGAGTAGCCTTCAGAGCACAGCTGCGTGGGGGGCCGAGGGGAGAGGCTGCTGCCTGAGTCGGGGTGACCCACGGCCCCCTGCGGGGGGAGCCGCCGGGGCACCTCTGTGGCGGGGTGCGCTGCGGGCTCCGTCTTCATGTGACTCATGCCGCCGGCCCAGCGTCCTCCCGGGAAGCGTTCGCAGGAAGAGGAAAAGGCCGCCTCTCAACCCCGAGTTCAAGAGACGGCCAGAGCTTTTAATTTAGTTTGATTGATTTAACATCCTGCATCCTGGGAGCTGAGCTCCGCTCTCGCCCTGCCGAGCCGGCCCAGCCGCCGCGGGGCGCCGCGGAACGGAGCGGGGGCTCCCCGTCTCGGCCAGCCGGCCCCGGGGCTAGCCGTCTGCAGGGACAGCGGGGAGCCCCCCGGGAGCAGCGGACAGGTCACCCCGGGAGCAGCGGACAGGTCACCCCGGGAGCAGCGGACAGGTCACCCCGGGAGCAGCGTGAGTCCTCGCGCCGTGGGAGCCCCTCCCCTCCCGGAGGCGGGGCGGCAGCAGGAGCCACGCCTCCTTTTCCAGGGGTACCGCCTCCTTAGGGGTGCGCGCCTCCTTTTCCGGGGGTACCGCCTGCACAGAGCCGGCGCTTTGGACCCCTTCTGTGCTGCCGCCCGGGCGTTTTTATCCACCGCGTCGTCCTCTTTGCCACTGCGTCTCCCGCGGTGCGCGCGCCTCCTCCAGGAAGCCTCCGGGGACTGCACCCCTCCGTGGCAGCTCCGTGTTCTGAGTGCCGCCCCCAGCACACCCCAACGTCGCCGCCATTGGCCTCGACCTGTCATCTCCCTCGGGAGCCCGCGGGCGCCCGGCGAGCGGGCCCCGTGCGTCCCGCGTCGCCCTGGTTCCCAGCCTGAGCCACGACCCGCGCACATCCACGCACGAACTGGAGGGTCTGGGGCCAGCCCGGCCTCGCGCCCTGGCTGGGACTCACCGCGCACGTGGCCACACCTCTCGTGAGGAACGTCACAGCCGTCTCCCTGTCGCCGAGACGAGCGCACGCCCCTCGGCTGGTCCCCTCGGCTGGTCCCCGCGGCCCAGGTCCCCACGGCCACGCTCCATGCACAGCACGGGGACACAGGAGGCTACTGCGGCTTCGCGATCTTTCTCGGCAGCTTCTCACGCCAAAGGAATTTCTGGATTTCCCGGGCGGGAAGCCGACGGGGTGCCACACCAGCCGGCCCCTAGTGTTGCTCTGTGCGCACCCCAAGTCGGGCCTCGTGGGTCCCGGTGTCCACCCCGGCACCGGCACCTCACTGTTTATCTCCTATAACTTTCTAGTAAATATTAATGATCACAGGACAGCTCCCTGGTTCCTTACGATTCTTAAAATCCTCCTGGCTTTTTCAGTCATTTACTTTCCATTCAGATTTTAGGATGAACTTGTCCTCTGGCGTGAAAAAAAAATAACAATTTGTTGTAAGATTGATGAGACATCACCAAACTGATATTTTCGTTTGGGGAGCATGGCCATCTTTGGATGTGGGACTAGCCACCTAGGGACGTGGCTACCGCTAGGACTTACTGAAGACCTACTATAAGCTTTTCAGAGAAAGTTTATTATTTGCCTTAGAAAGGCCTTATTAACTTTGATAGGCTGATTACTAAGTAGCGTAATTTTCATTGCTTTTATGATTATTGTAATTTCTGATTTGTTAGTGGGGTTCTCCAGAGGAATAGAACCAGTGGGGGGGGAGAGAGAGAGAGAGGGAGGGAGGGAGGGAGACGCCTGCAGGCGAAGGCCTGCCATAGGGCTGGGTCACATGGCTGCAGAGCTGAGACGTCCACACTCTGCCCACCGTGAGCTGGCACAGGAGCCGGGCCGTAGCTCCAGTCCACGCCCGAGGGCCTGCGGGCCAGGGAGCTTCAAGGGCGGGAGGAGGCGGATGTCCTCATTCAGGAGACAGACTGTGCCCTCCCCCCCCCTTTCTGCTCCATTCCGGCCTCAAAGGCTGGCGGCGGGGGGGGGCACAGCTGGGGGAGGGCAGCTCTTGGCTCTGATCCAGCGACAGACACCTTCGCAGACGCACTTGGAAATCACATTCCCCCGCCCTCCGCACACCCCTTAGCCTCGTCATGGTGACACATACAATTAACCGTCACGCCAGCTGGTGAACAAGGTGGCAGGTGAATAATATCGGTTTCTGCACGGGCCGGATCTCATCTCTAATGATCCTGATGACTTCTTGTCACCTGTCAGTTACCCACTCTCGGACACTTTAGTCTTATAAAGAGAACTGGGAAGCTTCCTGACTCTCCCCGCTCTGTATTAGAAAATGATTATTTGTTCTTTTAAAGGCTTAGAGAACCTCCCCTCAAATCCCGCTTCCCGGCACCTCGATGGAGCTCAGGAGGAAGAGGAAGGTCATGGAAACGTTTCTGAATGTTACCGCCTTGTGTATCTTTACACCGACAATGATCTCTCTGGAGAGGAAATCAAGAAAGAATCCCATCCATCATAGCGCCAAAAACAATAAAGTACTGAGGAATAAATTTAAACAAGAAAGTGAAAAATCTGTACACTGAAAATTATACTGTATTGATGAATAAAATTAAAGAGGACACAAGTAAATAAAATGATATTCCATGTTCATGATGGGAAGAATTAATGTTAAAATGTCCATCCACCCAAAGCAATATACAGATTTGGTGCAATCCCTATCAAAATTCCAGTGATATTTTTCGTGGAAATAAGAAAGCCAATTCTAAAATTCATATGGATCCAAAAAAGTCTCCAAACATCCAAAGCGATCCTGGGAACGAAGCGGAGAGAGGCCTCACACTTCCTGACTTCAAATGATATCACCGAGCTATAGTCATCAAAACAGTGTGACGCTGCCATTAGTAACGGACACATAGACCAGGGGACTAGAGTAGAGTCCTCAGAAATAACAACAGTCATGCGCAGCCACCTAATTTTTGACAAAAGTGCCAAGAATACGCCATAAGGATAGTCTTTAATGAACAGCATCGGGAAAACTGGACATCCACGTGCCCAAGAATGATGTGGACCCTTACCTCACACTGCAGACAAAGATCCACTCGAAATAGACCAAAGACTTAAACATAGGGCCTAAAACCATCAAACTCCAAGAAGGAAACATAGAAAAAGGCTCCTTGACAATTGGCCGTGGCAATTGATTTTTTTTTGGATGTGGCCCCAAAATCTCAGACAACAAAAGGAAGAATAAACGTGTGGGGCTACCCGTCAAACTGAAAAGCTTCTGCTCAGCAAACGATCAGCAAAATAAAAAGACAACCTACGAACAGGGAGAAAATAAATATTTACGACCCACATATCTGATGAGGGGTTAATATGTGAAATAGACAAGAAACTCATAAAACTCAATAGCAAACAAACAAACAAATAAACAAACAAATGACCCAATTAAAGACTGGGTAAAGTAAGTGCCTGAACATAAGTCTTTTAAAAAACACATAGAGATGGGTGACGGGTGTTTGAAAAGATGCTCAACATCACTCATCCCCAGGGAAATGCAAATCCAAACCACACGATATCAGCTCGCACCTGCTGAAACAGCCCCCCCCCCCCAGGACAACAGGTAACAGGCGTAGGTGAGGACGTACGTGGACAAAGGGCCCGTGCCTGCTGGCGGGGGGTAAGCCGGTGTGGCCCCTTACAGACAACCGCATGGCAGTTTCTCGATACATTCAGAATAGAACCACTTACGATCCAGCAGCCCCTCGGGGGCCGAGCACTCGAAGGAAAAGGGAGAGACCACTGCGCCCCCTGCTCACGGAGGCTCTAGTCACGGCAGCCGAGATACGGACGCCACCCGTGTCCGTGTCCGTACACACGAAGGGGTGAAGACGTGGTGAGACGTGCATGTTATCAGCCATGCAAAAGAAGGCAGTCTGCCATCTGCAACGACACGGGTGTTACTCGGCGTAGCCGTGGCAATAACACCTCTGCGTAAACGTACGTCGAATCATCGTAGCGTTCGCATAAATACGTGCAGTATGATTGAAAAACAAAAGAAATAAAATAGTTCTCGCTTTTAAATATCGTACCTAAAAGTCCATTCGACATTAACTACAAGATTTACTGTGGTTTTTTTTTTTTTTCTGTCCCATTATTCTTCATCCCATGCCCCCTTACTGGACTCAAGATTTTTCCTTACTTTTGTTTTGTGTAGGTATCTGTTCGAACTGTTTTTCAAAAAGAGTCCCTAGAAGGTAAAGTTACTTTTCTGAGATTTTTTTTTCGTGCACGAAAATCACTTTATTTTGCTCTTCTCCTTGAGTGTCGTTTTCCTGGGCACAGGATTAGAGAATTGAAACCCTGTGGGTCTGTAAAGACGTTTTCTCGCCGGCGCTGCTGTGACAGGCCCAGCACCCGTCGGTTCTGGCTCCGTCCCAGGGGTCCGTTTTGTTGTCGTCATGCCATTGAAGGTTTTTGGAGCGGTTCTTAATTTTTGGAGTCCTGGCATGGGTCCAGATGTACTCAATGCTTGCATTTTTTTCTCAATCTATTTTGTCGCACAAAAGACACTTTGGGATCAAAAAACTGAGGGTCTTTCTCATTTCAGAAAAAAAACTCTTTTCATCTGCGAGCATTTCCTCCCCTTTGATCTCTATGCTCTCCCCTTTCCCACTCCTTTTTTTTTTCTCTTTTTGGTAAAATTCCATAACCCAACCGTCTAGAGGAATAATTCGATATTCAGATGCAGCCATTCTGCTATTTGGCCATTTTTTGAGTTTCGATGTCATCAAATTTCTAAAAACGCTGATGATTTTTTTTTTTACGTTTATTGAAAAAAATGCAGTACGAGGACCAAACACACGTCAGCTAAACACTGCAGCCACTTCTCACCACGAAGGCCGCAGCGACGGGCCTAATCATTGCCGACTTACCCTAAGGATTCCGCCGGTTCGATTCTGCTGCCATAGTTCCCATTTTGTCAAGAAATGTAAACAACTACTCCACATGACTCCTAATTTTTAAAAATTTTACAGAACTCCTTCATTTTTGTCCCTAAAATAATACAACTGGTGATTTTGACTGCTGATTTGTTTTTCCTTCTTGTTTCCTAGGATGGGACCCGGGCACCCCGCGGGCAGAACCCCGGGGTGGCTGCTGCCCTCTGCCCCAGGCACTCGCCTCAGGCTAGTCACCTTCCCCGAAGCTGATGCCGGAACGCGCCAGGCACCAGACTGGCCCCTGCCAGGATCCCCACGTTACAGGGATGCAGTCAAGCTGGGGTTCAGAGCCAAGGCGGCTGATGAGGAGCAAACAGATCCCACAGCCTGGCTGCCCGCCTTGCTCACGTGGCGCCCCCCGGCTGGAGATGCTCCCAGCTCCCTCCTCCGCCTGCCGCTCGGGGCTCCCGGCGGGAGCGGGGGCTGTATGGTCTCTGCAGTAGCTGCTTCCTGCTCGTTTGCATTGACAGTTCGCTCTGATTCCATCCGCCGTCCCCAGAAACGCTGCACCGTGTCTGCGTCTCTGGTGACAGTCCTTCTTGCTTGTCATCGCTCCTGGGTACTTACTGCCGTTTGTTCGCTGCTAGTCTGTCACTTTTATGGCACTGCTGGTGGAAGGGGGAGTAATTGCACTGCCTGGTGGGCCGCTTTGGTCCAATAAAGCCATTTTCCGAAGGTAGCGCTGCCTGATTAGAGGTCTGCAGACCGCTCGCCGGCGCCGGTCTCTGGGCTAAACTCTTCAGCTTGTCACCGGGGACCCCGCAGGGCTGCACTGGCCTGCCCCACCAGGCTCCTCTGGCCTGTGGTGACCACCTCAGCGACACGGAACGGCTCCCGGCGTGCCAGGCGGCTCTGTGCACCCCGGTTCCCCGATGGAAAGCTTTCCTGATTCCTAAGCCACCGGTCGCCGCCGGCCAGACCTGCGAGCCCCCAGCCCCGGTGGCCCCGAAGAGCTGACAGTCACCCACATGGCTCATCCCGTGCTGCGTCGCTGCTGTTGAGGAGCGTCCTTCTGCCATTTCCAGAAGGACAGGGTTACGCGTCCCTCGTGCCCGCCACACAATCGCGCCACGGCTGGTACTGGACGGCGGTTGGCGCCCGCCCCTGGGAGAGCCGCTGACCCCCAGCAGGCGCGCCCCGTCTGTGGACCCTGTCCCTGCTCCCCACCTCCGCGGCAGCGGCCTCAAGTTTCAGTGTAATCGCTTCTTCCCGGACCTTCCTCTGGCATCGGGGTGACTGTCTGGGGGACAGAGCCACGACCCCGTTGCTGCCTCCTTGGGTAACGCGGCGGAGTGAATGTCCGCGAACCGCTCCGGGAGGGACGTGGCCCCGCCCCCGCCCCCCCTTCCGCAGCCAGCACCCTCGCGTCTCCGAGCCTCAGGCACATGTCCCTGCCTTGCAGGACTGCCACCGCGCTCCACGGGACCTCCCTGTCACCGCGGCTTTTCAGCCCTGCGAAGCTGCTTCTGTCCGCAGGGCCAGCCACTCTGAGCAGAGACGATGGGGTGTCACTGTTTCCTCCGGGCCCCCAGAAAATGCCGGACAAATAAGGCGATTCGTCAGCTCCTCAATGTGGGCCGAGCTGGGCCACCTGGGCCACCTGGCTGTGACCGCATTCGGAGGGTGCCGGGCCTGGGGCCCCACCGGACGCCCAGCCTGGAGACGCAGGCCGGGCTGGGTGGTGCACACGGACCTCCCCAGCAGCTCGGGGTGGGGCTTGGGCACAAGGGGGCCATTGCCTCGCCCAGGGCAGGAACCGGCCACAGCCGCGACCCACTGATCAGCGACCCGTCTGCTGGTGCTTACATGGCGAGTGCCCGTGTGAGCCGCACAAGCCGGGTGCACACAAAGACGCCCCTCCACACTCTGCCGATGTGGAGTCAGAGGCTCGAGGGTGGACGCGTGGCTGGGGTCCCTGTCGGGAGTCGCTCACGCCCTCGCCTCCCTCGCGCCGCGTCTCCGACCGCGCGGGCCACAGAGCGATGCGGCTCGCAAGCGCCCTCCTGAATTTTTAAAAACACTATAAAAGTTTAATACTCAAAGGCGTTTAAAAAATGCCACGGAAATGCGGTCTGTCTCAGGCGCAGGGATGTGTTTTCTCTCCGGGGACTGAAGGAGAATTATCCACTTGTGTGAGAAAGCACGTGGAGAGGGAGGTCGCGGGAGCCGCCAGCGAAGCAGCCTGCAGACCAGGGGACTCCGCCCCCGCCCTTCCGCTCTGCAGGGACTCGCGGGGACCCCGGGGGGAACCCCCACCTCGGGGCCCTCACGGTGAGGATCCCCTTCCTGGCAGCCTCTGCAGCCTGCGGAGCCCACCCCGGGGCCGTCGCCTGCAGCGCTGACCCGCCTCCGATGGGGACACGGAACCGCCTGAACCCCTCCGCCCAGGGTCGCCTCCGCCCGCCACGCTGCTGGCCCTTGGCACTCAGCTCCCGCCTGCGTGACCCGGGTGTCCTGTGCGTCGGTCCTGCCGTGTAAAGTGGCCACAGTGACACACCCGCGCCGCGGTTCCTTGTAGAGTCAGAGAAGTTCATCCACACGCACGCCTGGCCCCGCGGGGACGCGGTCCGCGCTGGACGCTCTCCTGCTACTGCGCCGTCGCGCCCTGCAGGACCGCGCGAGGCCCGGCCAGCTGCCTGCTCCCGGGGACCCCTGTGGCCCATCCCCTCCCTACCCCCGACCCGTGCTGGACTCAGCCTCACTCCTCACGCATGGCTCATTCATCATTTATTCACTCGCCATTCGTCCGTTCGCGGCTGCCTGCTGTCTGTCACCTGCTCGCGCCAGGCACGGTCCCGCCCGGCACAGGCGCCTCCCTCACGGCGCATGCGCCGTCGGCTCGCTGCTCGCGTGGCGGACGCAGTGGGGTCGAGCCCCGCGCGTTTCCTGCACCAGAGCCCAGCCCGGCCCTGCAGCCAGGGGTGGCACGTTGGCGTCAGTTAGGCGTCCGAGTAAAGCAGCACTTCACCGTGAGCCGTGTCCCTGTCGCTGTCCACTGTGCTCAGCTCCGGCCTCCAGCCCAGGGCCGGGATTGCGGGCGGGGGTGGGGTGCTCACGGCCCGGCTGACACCACACAGGCATGGCAGGGGGTTGGCATAGCAACACGGCCGGGGGTTGGCATAGCAACGCGGCCGGAAACCGCGCGTCGGCTTCTGGCGGGAGGAAGGCTGGTGGCCGAACTGGACCGATCTCCTGCACTGCTGCTTCGAGGGGAGCACGCGGGGCTCCGACCCGGCCACCCGGGGTCGCAGAGGACGGACTTGGACGAGGGGTCAGCTCCGGGCGTCCAGCAGCGTGCTGGCCCCACGGCCGCTGCACGGCGGCTCCGCGGACAGGGAGCCTGTGCGCGCCGAGTCCTGTCTTCCTGTCATCTCTGCGTCCAGGGCCCTGCCGGCCCCCGGAAGCCACCGCGGCTGGCGCAGGGACGCCTGGACAAGTGTTTACTGTCACAGACAGGCCAGCGCTCGCCTCTTGCTGCACACGTGTCTGCCGTGCGTGGCACGGAACAGGCGCTTGATGGCCGGAGTCGGGTGCTGTGCGCGCTCTCACCCACAGCCCATTAAGTCGGGTGAACGACAGTGACCACGAAGCCGGGTGTTGTCACCCGCAGCGCTGGGCACGCCCGAGGCCTCCGTGCTCCTGTGGCCGCCGGGAGGAGAGAGAGCGGGTGCCCGGCAGGCAAGCCGCACGATGGCCAGCCAGACCCCTCACGTGGCACAGCCCGGACGCCGGGGGTCCCCGACCTCATGGCGCTTCCCGCCACGTTGGACTCTGTGGAGCCCGCCCCCCACCCCAGCGGTGTCCCCGCTGTGGCCTGGCCACAACCTCTCAGAGAAGGAGGAGCGGTCATCTTTCTGTGTTGGCAGCCCACCCCGCGCAGCCGGGGCCAGGGTCCCCCCAGCCGGCTGAGCGGTAGCGTAGCTGCCCTGCTGGCCAGGCTGCCCGCCACCGCTGGAGCTGCGGGGAGGCCAGGGCTGGGCAGCGCTGGGACAGGGGGCTGGTCCCAGGCCCTGGAGGATGGGCAGTAGGAGTGAGTGGGATGGAAGTCACCAACCAGGGGAGGCCGGGGCTTCCCACTGCAGCCTCGCAGGGCTGAAGGTCGTGGCACCGGCGTTGGCTGTGCGCTCCGGTGAGCTGACCGGCCCTGTCCGATGGTCTGAGCCACACGGTGCCGCCCAACCCTGGACGCTGGCAATGCCCAAAAGCCACGGGCTCTCACCAAACATCACGGGCCACACTGTCCTTGGCACCAAGGACACGGCCAGGAGTGGGACCTGTTCTGGCCCCAAACAGCTGGCACTGTCTGACCCGCCCCCCCGCGGGACCGGCTCCGCCCACTGCTCCTGCCCCCTGCGCTGTGTGATCGTGGGGACGTCCTCGGAGACCCGGAGGTCTGTCCGATGTGCCCAGTCCCTCCCCCACTCCTTGCTGGAAGATTCGCTGACCTTTCCACCCGGGCAGCCGGCGTCTTCAGAGCAGCCGGCTTGGCTCGCTGAGGATCGGTTCCCCCGCGGGTCACAGCGTGTCGGCAAGGCTGCCCGGGCTGTAATGCAGAGAAGCCCCGAGTCTGCTCCACGCGGCCAGGGGCACAGACGGTGCCCCCATGGGACGGCCAGCCCGCGGTCAGCCCCTTATCACCGGGATCGTGCGCCTCCCGCAGGCGAATGGCTCCCTTCTCTCCTTCACGCCGCTCGCCCACGCCCGGCTCCTGCCTGAGGACAGGACACTGGACTCCCGTCCACGTCCCAGAACCTCCAGGACAGGATTTGCGGCTGCCGCCCTCGGTCCCCGGGCCAAGGGAGGCGCCACGAAACTCAGAGGGGCACAGCTTCCCGGCGCGCGTGAGCTGAGTGCGCCCTCCGCCCTCCCGTCTGCGCCTGCTGACCGCAGCGTCCTGTAATCCCCGTGTCCGTCACGGAGAAGGCGGACGCCGCCAGGCTGGGCCCGGCCGCAGGAAGCCCGTGTGCGCCACCCCACCCCCCGGGGACGATGGCACGAGAGCGTGGCTGTGGGCGCCACCGGGGCTCAGCAGAGGTGGGACGGTCAGACGAGGTCACGATGACCATCTGGGCGTGGCGTGGGCGTGGCGTGGGCGTGGCGTGGGCGTGGTTCCTGCCCATGACCTTGCCCCTCACCGGGTAGCTCCAAGGCGCTCACATGTAGCAACCGCGTACGTCCAGCGGGGACACTGCCATCAGCCCCATGTCCCAGGCTCGGAGGCACCCGAGGACTCCGGCCGCAGACCCAGACCGGCCGGGGACACTGGCAGCCCACACATCCCTCCTGGGGGCCAGCCGTCCCCTTTCTGGAGCCCAGCGTGGCGGTTCCATGGTGACACGTCCTGGCTTGACCTCTGGCCCTGCCCATGCCATGTCACGTAAAGGGCGCGGACCAGCCCCTCTTATCCCCACCCAGATGCCAGGCCCCGCCAGTGGCCACACGACCTCAGCCTGCCAGTCAGTGCTGGACAAGAACTCAAGGTTCCTAAGAAAACGGCCG
>JAQQSQ010000922.1:0-13483 GCA_028627145.1 Eidolon dupreanum | reverse complement strand
ACAAGTCCAGTAGTTTTTTATGAATCTCTTCAAATTATAAGTAATCTCTAAAAACTGCAACGTTTACATGATTTTTAAAAAGATGCTGTATGCTCTTGGTTTGCTTTTAAAATAAATTGACAAAAACATAAGGGGCACTGGCTTAGGACATTAACGCCCTTTGGATAGAAACGCTGGTTGTGATTTCAGTTTCTACAGATTCTGTCCCCATGTCTCGTGTGGGCACCACCAGAGGAAGTCTTATGTCATGTGGGGTCACACTTTAATCTGTGCCTGTGAGGTTTCCTGTCCATCTAGGTCCACAGGTATGGGATGCTATGCTGGGCTGTACCTTGGGGGACGGTCACCTTACCTCAAGGCCGGGCTGGTGGTTGTCCCAGGGTGCAAATATGCAGGGAGATAGCTCTGCTGGAAATTTCTAAATAAAATACATGTCAAAAATGGTGAGTGTGCTTAACTTTGCTTATAGTTTAAATATGAAAATCGAATGGACATCACTAATTATACATCTTCACTCTCTGTGACTTGTGTTTGTAGCACAGTAATGAACAGTTTTCTCCCAAATACTACAAACTTCTCAGCTTCCATTTCTTTTTAGGACCCCAAGGTGTTTTTGTTGCTCAAGGTGGAAAAACTTCAAGATTCTTGAAAATAGGATGTTGTTGATAGGAATAGAAACTGTGACTTCCTAGTGGAAGTGGAATAAGAGTTAGGAGCCTCTCCACAGGGAGATGGGGGGCCAGCAGAGGGACTGGGGGCACCCTGCGGCCAGTGGGGGCTGGGAGTCGTCCACATGGACCTTCCCAGAGCCCTGTCACTGGTGACATGGGGTTGTGGAATTCAGAACTGTTTTTCATCCCAAACTGAAATGTCTCTGTCTTTATTAAAGAAACTTAGGGAGAAAAAAGAAAAGAAGAAGAAACTTTGGAAAATATTAAAAGAAAACACAAAGGAAGAAATGAAAGCCTACTCAAAGTGTCAGGCGGGAAGAGGAAGTCCTGGAGGGGAGCTGGTTCGGTTCTGGGGCCACTCTGAACCGCAAAGCCCGCCTTGTCCGGCCCGGCATCGGGGAACTGCAGGGCAGGGCTCGGATGGGCCGTGCTGGTCACACGGGCCCTTCCTGAGGCAGCCTCTGGCCCAGGAGAACTGGTGCTTTGGCCCGCGCTCGCAGTGGGAGGTGGAAAGGGGCTGAGTTGCCAGCCATCAGAGTCGTCGGAGAAGCTGCAACACCCCTGTGGGAAGGGGCTGGAGGTGGCCCCGCAGGACACCCCTCGTTTACCACGGTGGGTCTCTAGAGACGCTAGGGGAGGGATGGTGTGTTCAGGGGGCTGAAGGTCATTACTGGCTGATAACCAAGGAGATTGGAGATACTGTCTACATTCCTCCCGCATTGTGCATGCGCACGCACACACACAGACACACACACTCACACGTCTGGGGACTAAACTCGGTATGTATAGTTTGTTACACAGTTTATTAGATAGATAGGGATTGGAAGAGACAGTTATCAGTCATCGTAGATTGTTTTCAGCACAGTTTGCTGGAACGCCTACATTCGGTAGCTACGTGCCGGCCCGCGGCTCGGTGACGGAACCAGCGGCTCGTAAGCCGTGGTCCCGTGTTCCTAAGGCTGATAACATCCCAAGCTTGTGGAGTGGGGAAAGCAGCACACACCCTGTCGTTAGGGGTGTGGGAGTGTGCAACCTTTGAGAGGGCATTTTGGCACTGTCAATATTAAATACACGCCTACTTTAAAACGACAGTAAGCAAAAAAAAGAAAAAAAAAATCCACAGTCATCGAGACCAGGTTGTGTTGCTGAAAGACCAAATAATAGAACAAAAGAGAGTTCAAAAATGGTCACATGCATGTATCACTTTGGCATCAAACACACTACACACACGTCCATGTATATCTTTGACACACTTGTATTGACAAAGTAATTTTTGACAAAGCATACCAACGCAATGCAATGAGGGAAAAAGTCTACCAAGTGGTGCCGAAGCACCTGGATATACATTTGGAAGGAAAAAAGTGAACTTCACCTCTTACCTCACTCAAATGCAAAATTTGAGTTGGATCACAGACCCAAAATGGAAGAACTAAAATGATACATCTTTTAGAAGAAAACTTACGAGTGTACCTTTGTGTTTGAAGTAGGTAACTATTTCTCAGGACAAAAAGGCACAAATCATAAAAGAAATAATTGATAAACTGGACTACATCAAAATTAAGAACTTTTTAAAGGACATCATTAAGAAATGAAAAGCAAGCACTGACTGGACATAAATCTCATGAAAGACTTGTATCAAGAATATATGAAGAACTTCAGTAGCAGGGTTGGGCCTGCTTCCTGGCTGGGAGACTACTTAGGAATTAAAAAAAAAAAAAGACAACCCAATTACAAAACAGGTGGAAAAGAACATATTCCACAAAAGATACACAAACGGCCAATAAACACATGGAAAAATGCTCGACAGCATCAGTGATTGAAAGAAATGCCAGTTGAAACCACTAGAATGATTTATGGCAGGTCGCGGCCCTGGGCCATTGCCTGGCCTCTGTGCCCGGAGGCTGCAGGCACTGAAGCGGGTTACACGCTGGGGGTAAAAACAACAACAACAAACACTGGAACGACTTAATCGAAAAAGGTTGGTAACACCGAATGTCAAAAACGAGAAATAATCAAAGTCTTGGTGGCAGGAATGAAAAATGACACGATCGCTTTGGGAAACCGCTGGCTCCCTGCACGGTTAGACTTCTGTTCTGTGACCCGGCATGCCTGCTCCTGGCCAGGTGTTAATGCCAGAAACAAAATCAGGGCCCGAAGGCCTCACATGAGCAGGCTCTGGGGCCCCGGCCGCCCTGCCTGTGACGTCGAGACTCGCTGGGCAGAAAGCTGGGGACGTTCTCGGCTCACTCACATGATCCTCACCTCAGGAAACACTGCCTCGTGCTGCCTGGTGTCCAGTGTCTGAAACTACTGTTTTACAGGTTTTCTGTTTTTTTTAGTGTTTTAAGGTGGTCAGTCTAGCTCATTTCTGTTAACCCCTTACAGCCTGGAACAAAGGCCCCTTGTACAGTCTGCATCCCGCTGTGGGCTACGCTGGCCTGTTTGCCAACACTTACAGAACCCACCGCTTATGCTTTATGCATTTCACTGTATGTAAATTATAACTCAACAGAGTTCATTGGAGCTGGGGGGGGAGTGGGCGGGAAAAATATACAACCTTTGATCTAGAAATCCCTTCTAGGAATTTATCCTAGAATGTTTTCCCACACGTGAAAGATACATGTACAAGGATTTTCTCAGCAGCATTGTTGGCCATGGCAAATAGGGGGACCCTAAGTATTATTAGGGAATTGGGGTGGCCCTTCGAAGGAGTCCCTTGCAATTGTCAACCCAGATGAGGGCATCCATCCCACTGGAGGTCGCAACAGCAGTGGCCACACTAGTGCGGGGGCGGAATCCTGCAGCTCTGTCTGATCGAGCTCGCCTTGTCCACCTGGCATGTTCTTCCCTCCCCCAGGTCGGGGGGCTGCCTTTTTCTCTTAGGCGCGTCTGCACCCCCAGTGGGTAACCGAGATAACACTGTACCCAAAGAGCCTCATTTGGTTACAGAAATCAATCTCTTTCGCTTACTCTCTCTTTCCCTGTCCATCTCTCAGTCTCTGTGTCTTTTTTTCTCTTTCTCTCAAAGACAAAGGATTACCCCCAGAATGGCGCTCTGCCCTAAAATACTTAAGCGGGCAAATTCTTAAGAACTCTTTTAAGAATCATTAAGCCTCTAAAATGCTGCAAACCCTTATTTATCTTTGGAGCATTGATCGCAGGATCCATCAGATACGGTATTTAATTGCTTAATGTAATCAGCATGTTCCTGGGGGAAATGTGTAAATCAAACGATTCTTAATTTTTTAATTGGTGCTTTTGAATAATAGATGTTATGTTGTAAAAAAAAAAGAAAGAAAGAAAGAAAACATAGATAAGGCAAACGAAGGGAAAATCTCCCTTGACAATGTGAATATAATCTGGGTAGTGCAGAATACAGAGTCTCTTGTTAGTTTTGTTAGGTGTGAACACATACATGTCATTTTTAAAGATGCATGTTGAAGTGTGTAGGGATAAACTGCAGTATGGGCTTTAAAATACTTTAGAAGAGAGAGAGGTCAGTTTTTTTTTTTTTTTAAGAGAATAGGTGAAGTAAATGAAGCAAATGTTGACAATGAATTGGGGCAATGGCTGTATAGAGGTTCATTATATTCTACTTTTGTGTCTATTTTCATAATGAAAACTTTTTAAACAGCCATGAATCTCAATCACAAGAAAATTGTTATTTTCTAATTAGGGTACTTCCTATCAGATCAGTTATATAGGCACATATTTTAAAAACAGCATATCGAACACATTTTCTATTATATATCTAACATGCTATAAAAATACTGCAACATTTAAAAAAAAATACATACTATGCATTGAATGAATGTAACAGAATTTAATGAGGGTTTCTACGGCCACGCCACCCTGAACAAGCCCGATCCTGTCTGATCTCTGAAGCTAAGTAGGGTCGGGCCTGGTTAGTACTTGGATGGGAGAACACCTAGGACGAACAGGTGCTGTAGGCATAAAAAATAAAAAAATAAGGGATTGTAAGCTGACAAGGTCCTTGCAATCTGTGAGGTCAACCAAGGGTTGCCTGGCCTTAAAAATAAAAATAATAAGAAAAAATAAGAATTTAGTTTGTTTCCAATTTTTCACAGTCATAAACGACCTTTCAACAAACATGCTCGCATTGAATCTTGTTGCACAGCTGTTGTTTCCTTAAGACGAAGGCCTAGGAAGGCAATTTCCGGGTGCAAAAGCGTTTCAGCAGCAGGGGGAGCTGGTCACCTGCGGGATGCCCGCTGGAGGAGTTTTAAAAAGCAAACACACGCCCTGTCCCTTGGCATGATGATGACAGTGCAAACACGTGAGCACACAGCTCCTAAACAAGGCCTGGTACCCAACCCGTCTTACCAAGGTGGACAGCGGTGGATTAAATAGACATTTATGGACACATGCTGATTCCGTGACTGAGAGATTCCGTGCATCGAGAGGGTGGGCTGGGCGGGGTGGCCACGCGCACCAGAGTCCTGTCGGGGGAGACGTCTTTACTCCTCAGTGAGCAGGTTTCGGCGGTCAGAGGATTCTTTCTGGTACGTTCTTGTTCTGTCTGCAGCCTGGTGGTTACGTCGACCCTCCGACCGCCTTTGAGGGCCCTGCCAGGCTTTCACCGGGCTGCAGGGAGGGACATCGAGCTGGGGACAGTTGACTTGCCTCAGTCAGAGGTCGTTGCGGTCCTTATTCATGGCTCCTTGGACCCCAGCGCTGCCTGAGAGACACATTTGTTTGTCAGGAAGGGTGGGGCAGGGCTGACCTGCTGACATTCCGGCTGGTCACAGGTGACGGGGAAGAGTCAGACGCACCAAGGCCGGGCGCGGTGGCGGCACCACCTCCCTGCCCCCAGGTGGACAGGTTTCTCAGACATGTCAAATGCCGTCACCTTCCGACCCAGAGCCATTCCCAGATGGAAGTGCTGGCACCGCCCGGGTCGTGTCACTTAGATGACAGTGGCCCCAGCTCAGGCTCCAGGTTGGGCATGTGGCCCAGGCCCAGGGACCCTGGCCCCAGGGATAGGCTCGAGGATGGCATATGACCAGCACTAGGCCGACGAGTCCCACACAGGTTTTTGCTGGAGGCGTGGAAAAGCAGGAGCAGTCACGGGCTGCAGGAGCATCGCCGCGGACAGCACGGGCCTTTGGGCTTGACCTGGAATCCTCTCTTCTTCACTTACTGGTCATGTGACTTTCTGAAATTCTTAGCATCGCTATTTGGCCTTCTTTCCTGTAAACTGGGCCAAGAATCATCTCTACCTTACGGGGTCATTGTGGGTTTCACGTGATGACTCACTGACGCACTGGGCACGGGCCTGGCACGCCTGTCATCCCGTGACGTTGGCTGGCTGACACTGTCCACACCCTGGGGTGTGGAGGCAGCGAGCTGGCACCTCGCTAAGCCTGCGGGTCCGCCACAGCAGCACTGTTCTCTCGGCGAGCCTGACTTGGGACGCAACGCACTGGCCTTCATCAGTTTAGGTGTCGGTCACTGCATGTGGGCTTCTGATTGGACTAGGGCCTGATGACCGTCATTTGTAAAAAAAAAAATAACTCCTACACCACAATGAACACTGAAGATCCTCTCCAGTGTCACACATTTTAGATTCTTTGCCACCTAAAGCACAAGGAACAAAAAAATAGGTAAATTGGCTGGAGGATGGAATAGTGGGGGAGTAAACCTAATGGGTTTGGGGTTTCTTTTGTGATGAAAATATTTTCAGGTAGTTGTGATTGCAAAACCAAATATACTAAGCCTGCCCCCAAATTGTTCATCTTTTTTAAAAGGTGTATCTAGTGGTGTAGAGATCACATTACAGTAAGGCTGTTGTTCTAAGATGCTTTGTGCCGGTGATACTGTATCTGCTTTTTCAGACAGGTTCTCTGCAAAGCAGAACAAGGAGGCTGAGTGAAACAGACCCTAACGAGGTCGAGGTCTGTCTGACCCACCTGTTCCGTATGGTTTTCTTGGCTATAATCAAGAAACCCAGGTAGAATTCAAAGAAAGACTACACTGAACGACTGTTTTATAAACCTTTATTGGAAAGGCTACAAACTTTATATTGCCACTGCATCTCTTACGCTTCAAGTGGTTGTGGGGAAGTAACCTTGGATACAAAACTACTATGCTTTTGAATCTCGCCCAGGCTGGTTGTAAAATATTTTTTGTACAACGGAGGTAGAGTGGATAGGACAATTATTTAAACCTCACGGGCCTTGATTAATGCCAGGACACTTTTTTTTCCCATTCAGGTTCTAACAGACCTAGAAATAAACTACAAGTATTATGTTAGGCTCAGGGACGGCGTAGTACATTTAAAATTTTTAGTTTTCAGTTTCCCCCATGTTCTTGTACAAATGTAAAATGTACAACTGATGTCTCTTTTCCCCCAAATTAAAGTGTTCTAAAAATATTCTGGGAATGAAAAGAAGGCAATAGAAGATGGATAGAGCAACACAACATCCTTTTCATAGTAGTTTCACCTGATTTTTCTCTTATCAGTCTGAGTCTTACGTTTCCATAAAACATTAGTAATAACCAGTGCTTCCCCCAATCTCGAATATTCAACTTAATGGAGACAGAATCTTTAACTATAACATTTAATGAAAACAGAGCGTTTAACAGGTTCTGTGCAGACACGGTTTAAATATCGATTTGTTGTTACCTTATTTTAAAAAGAGGGAGGTTGGGGGCGATGCAGGCTGGGTCGCCCCGGCCGCAGTGCTCAAGGATCATGACTTATGACTTACAGGACTTGGATGTCCTTGACCCTGCAAAACATCCATGAAAGCCAAAAAGCTTGTTTCCACCAACATATTAAACTTCCTTTTGCTTTTTTAAAACTATAGAACGGGCATGTGCCTGAAGCATTAGCCGCAGGCCAATGGGTTTCTAAGAGCCGTTTAAGAATCAGAACTAAGGGTACATTCTCCAGTTTAAGGTTACATTTTACAGTTCAAAATGTGTTCTTCCTTCTAAAAATGTGACACAAAGAATTAATTTACACCACTGCTTTTTATTATCAAGTTTCAAAAACCTTTCACAAGATGGTAAAAAAAAAAAAAAGAAAAAAGAAAAAAAAAGAAAAAAAAAAACTTTACAACCACAGCTAATGTAATTGTTGCCATTGTTCCCGGTCAGCTCCAAACCCATTGTGTGCAAAGCCCATTTTTTTCCATGCACCTAAATGATAGACACAGGCTATGAAATTCTTTATTCTATTTGTAGCAGCTTATGCAGGTGCAGCCAAACACAAAGCTTCAGGACAAATTGTACACAAACTTTACAATGTGGGATTTGAATTTAAAATATGAAACAAAAAAAAAATCTACACGAAACCAATAAAAATCAAGCACAGATGCCGGGACTGAAACTTAAAACCCATGTGTGAAAGGGAGTCTTATTTCCTTTCAAGTGCTTTATTCTGCTACAGAACAGTCAAAATGAAGATGTAAAGCTCTGTGGTTAGTTTAAATTATACACTCTGTAGATATTATACCAATTTTAAAAGTTACACATAGACCAACAGATGTCCATCAGCTCATCTGGACTGACCAGACCCTCCGGCGGGCTTGCTGACAACGAACCAGGCAGACGTGGAAAGAAAACCCACTCGTGCAGTTGGTCTGCAGAGTTTACTGATGGGCACATTGGACTCCGGGTCCGTGATGGCTGCTGCTCTCCTCATCAGAGCTATCGTTATAGGCTTCGCGCCGCTGGCCACCTCCCGAGCCCCTAGTGCTGTCAAATTCCTGAAGCTCTACCTCTTCCGTGTCTCCAATTATGTTTGGAACTTCCGGTCTAGAGGGCAGAAGGTCTTCTAGTTCCTTCATTAAAAGGAACAAAAATAGGGTTAGCGGTAAGGTATCTTCATTCGCCTCCCTGACACCATCCGGGGTGTAGGCCTCTTTGAGAGTTAAAATAGATGTGTCTGTACTTTAAGCCAGATCACAAACTAATGACGCACAGGGGCAATCTGCAGGCATCTTTTGTGCAACCTATCTATCGCTCAGAAAAAAAAAACAAAATTAGTTGCCAACGTTAAAACACTGGAAAATTTTACACCAGACACGCCTTGAATCCTGCATGGAATTGCCAGCAGATGCTAAGCTGGAGGGCTGCCACCCCCAGGTGAGGGCTCTGCTCCCCAGGGAGCCCCAACCCTCCCCCTGCATCATACCCTGACCACTTTACCCTGCTAGTCCCTGGCTGGCCCCAGAAAGGATTAACCAGCATTCTGGTATTGTTCTGATACCAGGACTGCCCATTCATCACTCAAATATTTAAAAAGCATATTATAAACTATGTGATCTTAAAATCTTAGCACCAAAAACAAATGGAAAGTGACAAAGAAACACCATTATTATTAAACCTTAAGCCATCTATTGGCTAAATTTAGAGAACACTTACAGAAAGCTTGTCTGGATTGATCCAGTTATTTTCAGGAAACTGTACATCGAACTTTATGTAAAGATCACCTTTTTCAAAGGGGTTACGATACTGTGGCATCCCTTCGCCTCGAACTACACGAACACATCCTGTTATTTGAGTAAGTAACAGGGAAAGCATTAAGAATTTTATCCAAGAAGAAAGGTGCTCAATAATATTCTTTTATGAGTCACCTACTATAAAAAAATTACAAACTGTGAAAGAGCACATGGAATCCCAGGTCAGACAAAAATCAAGATTTACCTGGTTCGATTACTTTGCCAGGGGGATATTTCACCACAATCTGACGTCCATCAAGGTGCTTGAATGTGAACTGAAATCCACACAGAGCTTCGACAAGTCCAATCTTATATGTCATGTGCAAATCATTCCCATCTCTCTGGAACACCTACGAATAAAACACGCAAGAAACATTTCTTTTAAAAAGTACGGAGCCATACTCATGTGCTGCGTTCTTTGAATTGATTGCAAAACCTTAATTCCAACATTCACTGCAAAAGCCAAAGTGCCACTGTCCCTAATTTCCTAAATTTAAATAAGGAAATGTAGCTATTCCTAAGTAATAAGAAACTTCTTTGACGCAAACAATGGCTCATTAAGGTGCAGCTGAGGCTCCAAAAACAGAACCAGGTAGGTTCTGCCGGCCCATTTCCTGACCCTGCTTCCGAAGGCCCAGTGGGATTCTGTAGAACGGGTTCACCTGGAGCGCTCCCCAGACGTGATTCTAACAAGGGAAGGGGAGGGTCCAAGTTCAATGTAAGAAATTCAACCAGTAATGCTCAGCCAGTAAAGGCACTTAAATCCCATGCTTTACACACAAACAAGCTTTATCTCAAATAAAATTCAAAACCTGCTTAGATAAATGTAAATCAAACAGAATAGGTAACGACAAAGGTTATTCAGTAAACGAATGTTTCTGCTTTCAATGTGCAGAAAAAAATACATCCAATTTCACACATGCCCAGATTGTAACTTTTACTTATCAGAATTTACAAATATTTATATACTTAACTTTTGGAATTTAAGATGGAACAAAATTAACTGCAGTGAAAGGTCACCTGGTATTTTTTCTCAACACAACTCTCTCTTCCAAAGAATGTCGGATGCTTCATGTAAAGAGAGAACCTGAAAGATGCCCTCTTTTCTTAAATTATCCTCCTAAATTTACCCACGAAGGGAAGTTCATCTCAAGCCACGACCGTGGCCGGTGGTCCCGCCCAGCAGCCTCGGCAGCACCAGGGGACCTGAGTCGCCCTTCACCAGGTGTCCCCGGGGCAAAGCTGTGCCAGCAGCAGGGGCAGAGGAATACGTTCTCGGACTGGAGAGCTCGACTTCGAGTGGCTCCAACAACGAATGGTATCAGGGTGGTTTCGGGGCCAGGGGGTGGTCAGGCTAGTCGATTTGATACTTAAACTCAGAAAATAAACAAGTAGGAATGAGGAGAGAATTTTTTTTTGGGGGGGGGAGAAAAAAACAAGATTAATGAGGAGGTGCTATCAGGAACCAATCAAACACTTAAAAGCTATTGTAATTTCTGAAAAATTTAAGTACAGAGTACAAAAGGGGGACTAGCATCACCAGACACTGTGGTTCTTTGCTACACTAAAGCACCATGGCAGCCAGTGTGAACACACGTGTGCGTTCACACACGCACTGAAGAGATGAACACACGCTATATAGCACTCCCAAAGTTCAGTGTTTTTTGATCAGAAGATTTATACTGTCTCAGATATAGCACCCATCCTAATCTCATGGCCTCGCAATTACTTTAGCACAAGTTTTGGGAGTGGAAAAAAAAAAAAAAAAAGCCCAAAACAAATAACTACAAGCTTTTTCAAACTAGTCACATTTTCTTCAGAAGGTTCAGAATATTTTCAGTGGGACAAATTAAACAACTGCCTAAATCTCATCTTGGGCTCCCATTTACTTTACTGGTCAGAATAAAGCCAAGAAGAAACCACCTGTGTCCTCTTCCTGCATGAACTTCCCTTCTACCCTTTACCAGTTCCTACTTTCCACCTCAAATAACCAGTCCATCTGCTGTCTGTTGGAAATTCCATGCCACTCCACCACTGCCAACGATCTGAAGGGACTAACTTCCCAGCCCCGAAGCAAGCAAGCTGCCTGGTTTCCTTCCTTGATTCTGCACGAGCCATCTGGGAGAAGACAAATTTGGTTTTCGGTTAAGCAAGCCAAGCCCAGGGACCCAAAGCTAGTCAACATAAGTCAGGACAAGTCCCGTGTCTCCAAACCCAGTGATCTCTATTTTTAAAACCCCATTTCACTACACAGCAACATTAGAGCCTGAACTTTGTACGAAGATTTCACCATCGGTTTGACATGCCGAAACACCAAAAACACCATTTCTACTCTCCTCCGAATAAGCATGACTTTCTAACTTCACTGCCCTCTCCACCGCTCACTGCCAGACGTCATGAGACTGCCCTGGACCTGCCCGTGACGTAGCACTGACAACTCTCTCTCTGTCTGTATCTCTTACAACATGGCATACTCTACACACCCGAGTGGGCTGTATCAATTCCTGGGCTTTCTGCCTTGTACGCTGCTGTGCGTGGAAGGCAAGACCGAACAAATGAGGAAGTGGCTAAGATGCTAGTGAACAGGGAGCCTTATAGAAGAGTTACAAACATTCCCGCCTATGAGACTTCCAGGGGCAGGATCCGTGTCGTAGGTGCTACCTGTGCAGAGGTTGAGAAACCTGACCAGCATACCCTGAGAAAGCGAGCCACACACACCTGGTGAGGGAATGAGTCTCCTCAGAGTCCCAGACTCTGCATCTCAATGTGGCTTTATTCTCTACTGGACACTTGAAGTGATTTAAAAATTTTACTTTATTAGTAGAAATCACCACCAAATGAGAAAAAAATTTAGTGTAAACTAAAAAGGTAGCTGATCTGTGTTCCTTTCAGAGGAACTTGAGTCAACGTAATCAAGCACAGAGCCAGAACCCTCTCAAATTCTTCTCTGGTCAAGAACGTGGGTGCTCACTCCTGGGACGTTTCCTGGGGAGCTCGGTGACCTTCATGAACAGGGGCCTACACTCCCCCCATGGCACGGTACCAAAACACTCACCCGACCGCATCGTCAGACCAGCTAACTCTGCCTTGTACGTGACAGATACCATACACACCCAACCAGACGTTAAAAATATATAAACCCGCAGAACCTTCTCTTTCAAGAAAAGCTCACTTGCACACCCGGTACGTGAAACAAATCAAAAGAGCAGCACTGAGGACGGAAGCCTCGTCCACCCACCACCCACGCGCAGCTTCACCGTGAAGCACAAGCCGCCTTAGACCATCTGGTCCAGCGCCCTTCTCTTCATACACGAGGAAACTGGGGTGCAGAGACAACGGGACTACGTAAGGTTACAGCGCTGGTCAATGGCCACGCTGGGACCAAACGCGACTCCGCCAGCGCTCCTGACCACACGTGCCGTGGCGTACAGAACGGGGCGGCTCGCATGAGCTCGGCCTGACCACTGAGCAGCTTCGTCGCACGTTTGGTGTCGCTCCAGGGAACCCAAACAGACCTAACCTGTATCTTGCACACAAGACACACCGCTGAATAAAACAAAAATGAAGCAAACACAAAGGAAATTACCTCGTGTTCTTTCTCTTGTAGCAAAAGAACAATGTCTCCTGGTTCCACGCCCGGGGCCTGGTCGGCTTCCCCAGTGAACGTAATTCTCTGCCCGTGTTTCATGCCTTTGTCTACGTGGACTTCCAGAATCTTGACTTCTTTGATCACCTTCTTCCCTTCACACTTTTTACAGCGGTCCTTTTCATTAATCACCTCTCCTGTGAAGAGAGGGCATCGACTTCCATGATGCTCCCAAGTCAGCCCGGTCTCCATGACGCCCTTACTCATTACACCCATTTTCTGGACTTCCTTTCATAGCTACCTAGAGTTTGGTTTAAAGCATCATTCACAACAAAAGCTCCCATCTCGCTGCAGGATACCTGAAGGGCCCAGCCGCTCAGTCTCCTCTATTTGAGTAAAATGTATCTTAAAACACTTTCTTGGCTCCTGACTCTACTTCCTAAAGTTAAAGAGAGCCTTTGGGTCAAGGAAGCAATGGGTGGTCAGATGCTGAGCTTCTACAAACGCGTCTTCATTTTTTGTTTTCGGTCTTAGTTTCCTGTAAGTTTAACGATGGATGGAGGGCACGAATAAGATTTCAAATGCCCTTTATGGCTCAATATTACACTGTACACTCGGTGCCGGATGTCGTTTATCTCATGGACTGAAAGCTGCTCAGGTGTCCCGTGTGGCTCTCACCTTTACTCAGGGACGCTATCGCAGAAAACTCCCGACACCAATGGGAGACGGCTGAATTTAACTGGTGTGAGTGCCTCCAT
>JAQQSQ010000921.1:0-13484 GCA_028627145.1 Eidolon dupreanum | reverse complement strand
TCATTCTCCTGGCTCTGCGGCTTTATTCCCTTGCTCCAGTTCCATCCCCAGCCCCAGTTTTATTTAAATATAATTGACAAAACTGTACATACTTAAAACATACACCATGATGATTTGCTATACATATACACCGTGAAATAGTTACCACAATCATATAACATGTCCACCACCTCACAGCTACCTCTCCTTTTTTTGGTGTGTGATGAGAAAGCTTAAGATCTACTCTTAGCAACTTTCAAGCACACAATACAGTATTATTACCTGGAGTCACCAGTCTGCACATTAGATCCCCAATCCTTATCATCTTATAGGTGAAAGTTGGTAGCCACTGACCAATTCTCTCCATTCCCTCCAGCCCATTGTAACCAGCATTCTTCCTTTTTCAGAATTAGACTTTTCTCCTCAGCTGAATCTCCTCTATCAACTCTGTGCTGTTTTTTCCCAGCTGTACTCACACTGCCTTGCAGTACAGTGAGTTGTGAGCCTCTTTAGAATGTAAGCTCTATAGGGTATGTATCAAATCTTATTTGTGTTTGTGCCCTTTACAGACTGTGTGATTTGTGTGGGTACTGTTGAGGAAATAAAGTCCTACCAACACAGAATTCAATCCACAAAATGTAGAATGAAAGCAGTATTATTACCGAATAAGCATATCCAAAGCACAACACTGTAGGTAATATACGAAAAAGACATTATAAAGACGGATAAAATTCCACCTCAAGGAGCTACAATTCTGTAGATACAGGTATCCTCAAGATTAAAGGTAGCCCGTCTCCTGTAAGAGGACCTGACAGTCCCGTTTGCTGTGTACCCTTCCACAGTTCACCCTGAATTCACCTGGCCATTGAGATAAGGTAGCTCTTTATACAACTAATAAAGAGGATAATAAAACTTTTCTTATCTCTCTAACAAGCAAATTGTTATAGTTCAGACAGAAGCATGGAGGTTAAACTCTGGTGACAGGGAGGTTGGCGTGCTATCTTCCTAGATGTTTATATTTCAGTGGGATGGCCCCCAGATTCTCTCTTGCCAAAAAAACAAAAACAAAAACAAAAAAACCCAAACAAACAAACAAAAACCCACTTCTGGATTGTAAAGCTGAAAAAGGTTTCTAAAAAAATATATATTTCATTACATAAAAATTTATGTATATAAAATATACCTATTTAAGATATATGTATGTATATATAGCTTTTTTATACAGCTATCTCTCTATCTACCTGTGTAGATATATAGCTAAAGATACATATAAAAATACATAAAACCAAATATATTATATATTACAAATACATGTGTATCAGACACACATACACATATCGAAATTCCTTTCAGCAAAATAAATTTCATTTAAAAAATTTACCTTTAAAATCTGCACATATACATTCAATAAACATTTCCTGATGTGACATGGAGTTAAATTCAGATTTAGTCATTTCAAGTTTTATTACCTGGGGATGTCTACATATAAATTCTACCCAATCTATCCTTTGCTAATTTATTTTCTCGACTTTTCTGAAACAATTGTGTTAAATCATTTGACCACCAACTCTGAAGCTTTTAGCCATTAAATGTTAATCTATTTTAATTAATACTGATAATTATAAAATAATTATTTCATTATAATACAAAGCATTCTATAGCAATACTATACTAAGTAAATGGAAAAAAATCATACTTTTACTTCTTTAAATTTTATTTATGGGCTTCATACTACACAGTAAAACCATGCACAGCAAGTAGAAATAAGTTAAAACAAAACAAAACTTGGGGTTTTAATGAAATCGACCAGAGCCAAAAGAAACCTAAAAATTCCATCAAGCTTCTTTTGAATTATAATCTTTCTTGCTAGTAATTAAATGTCAGACCTCTAAAAAAGATAAGGAATAAATTCCTAAGCTTTGTCACATGAGGGAAAGAAATTTCTCTGTTAATTACTTTGTATTGACACCAGGAATCTAAGCCCAAAATAGTTCAGGAAAATTTAGAATATGATTAACAAAAGGTGGCATGCAGCAACTACTCTGGAATCATAAACAGCCTTTCTATGAGGAACAGGATGCCTCGGTCTTCCAGCTAGGGCGAACCCGGACCCTCGACCGCCGCCACCCCCACTCCCACCGGAGCTCCAGCAAAACCGAGCTCTCGGGTCGCAGGTCTCTCACATTAACTCTCCCTTTGGGGAGAGGCGCCCTGGGTGTTTCTCTTAGCACACCCTGGCACCAGAGCCTGTGGGCACCTGATGGCTTTGATCACCCACACATTCTCACTGCTTTTAGCTATAAAATGCAGAGACTGGGGGCGGGGAGTTCGTCTCCGCTGCTGGAGACCGCGTGTCTGCCTCGGCCTCTCTGTGGGCTGCTCCTTCGGCTTTAGGGGGCTGGTTTGCACACACTACCCTTTCACGAAAGCAAATACACTGTTGTAATAATTTAACCCCTCTTGTTTCTTAAAATTATGAAATATCTATGAATAAAATAGTACAGAATCCAGAGTTATAAACAAGGTTATGTTTAAAATAGAATGAGCATACTGCTACCACAGATCTAATTTCCAGAAGGGAAAACCAACAGTGCGCTGGCAGAGTGCTTCAATGTTTTTTCTATTGAAGAAAAGAATAAACAATATTTAATGAGTTCTTTCCTTGAATAGAGTGATACAAGACCATTTTAGCAATGTTTCTGTCTATCATTTAGCATTAAAAAAAAAAAGCCAACTCTTCAGTAACCGTTTTAACAATTTCTGCATTCTCAGGTATACTTTATCTGCCTTTTACTACTTTTTTTTCACTGTCCAACCAGTGCTTGGTTTTGCCATACAGTGAATCAAATATGTGTGAGACACTCACTCAACTGTAAAGGGTTTTAGGCAGGAGTAACAACTAATGTATTATGTCTGGGTAGATTAAAAAAGAATAAGAAACAGGACTTATGAGTGGCTTGAGGCCTCCTAAAATAAGTAGAAAACATAATCAGTTTGAAAAGGGAGAGTTTAGAAGAGGGTTACGATACTAGATACTAGATACACACTTGGTCACTTCTTGCCTGTGTTACCAGGAAGCTCAGACGGCTCTACCTGGAGAACCATGTGAAGAAGGAGGCTGGGTAGTGGAGTGCAGGGTGGCAGCAACGGCAGTGAGGAATGAATCCTTCTCGCTCCCCTTAGCTACTACCCCCCGGATCCATAGGACATACTATACTCATCACCCATCCCCTCAGTTAATAGGCTTTTATTTTTATATGCAAATGAATCCTGGTAGGAATAAATCTAATTCACCCCCTAGTTCCAATTATTTATTTACAGTTGATCAAAACCTTCCAGAGATTGAACTCTGGGGATATAGATCAGGAATATTTATTTGTAAAATTTCCTTTTATTTTATTTAACAAACGTGTGGTTTTTTTTTTTTTAAACACGAGCTAGGTAGGCTCTGCTCCAACCACTTCACGAGTGTTAATGAGGGAATAGGACAAGAGGGTCTGAGGACATCTTGAGAAGGGAGTGAGGCAATGGGCAAAGGGTAGAGGGGATGATAGCATAGTAGGAAAGAAAAAGCAGGAAGGAGGCCAGAAGGGAAATGTTTGAATAAAAAACTGTCAGCTTTATAATTTTGTGTGTGGCCTTACCCAGCTAGAGATAGTCAATCACAGAAAAATTTCTGTCTCAAGTTCTTGTTACTGCTGAAAATGGTACAGGAATAAATCCTAAAGTCTATGACCCTTAGCTTTTTTGATCTCAGTTTAGTTGTCACCTTAGTTCATACCAACGTCCCTGCTTTGGTCCAGTATCTGACAGACTCCCACTGAAAAGAGGAAGGATTTGGAAAATTTACGAGCAATTTCCTATATTCTTTCTGGCCCTTCAGACCATTGTTACCTCTGTTTACTGTTTTAATTTCCACTTCTATCCCAGGGCAACAATCTCTTGTAATATGGACCAGCTCCCTGTTTTGGCTGTCCTTGTAGAGCCCTTCGCAAATAAGCATCCTTTAGTTACATGGCTGTGGCAATGGGATGCATCTTATCTTCAACTGCTTTTAACAAGCTTTCTGGACGTGGAAGAACACAGCATTGATGGCAGTGCCTTTGCCTGGAGCTCAGTCCCATCACTCCAAGATCCAGCAAAGAAAACAGCATACCTGTGGTATTTTTTTCTACATGGATCACCTTGTATGGGTTTCTGCACAAAGGGAAACTCAATAAAGAGTGCTGAATGACTGGCTGAAAATAGTACATTGACCCCTTCATCAATGTGTAAAGCTGGTGCAGTGAGGGCACAATACAGGGGAAAGCAGGTCTGGCCAATGCAAAATCATAGGGAATTTACAAAAATGTGGTACAAATAGATTTAATGCATTGCTTTAGCTTAAAACTGTATCCAATATTTAAAAACAAATGCATTGATCTATGAATATCCTCATCCCAACGTGTAAAAATAAAATGAATATTTAGTAAGCTCAAGCATAATACAAATTGCTTGACAAAAAACAGCCAATTATTATGTGCCAAACATTCTTTTGAATATCTGAGTAGGAGCTGAAGAGCAAAAATGCAGCTCTAGCCAAAAGTCCCACTCCCTCATGAGCTGTCCCACCTCTTCTTGGCCAAACGGCTGCTTCCAGGCACCTTTTCACTGAGGGAGAGAAGGCTACTCAGACAGATGCAGCCCTTCTGTGCTGCAACCTTTCTGATGAGAGAGCGGCATTTCTACCGGCATTTCATAGGAGAGATAATCTCAAATTGCAAATGCCACACACAACACACACACACACACACACACACACACACACACACACACACACTCTTTTTCTGTACTTATCATGTACTTATTGTTTCTACTGTTACTTCTAAAAAACATTTGAGGCAGGACACTTACACTGTTTTGCCACAAAGTATAGTCATTAACATAATGACTATGTTACAAATTTTAATGTTACAAATTTTTTGTAACATTTTTCAAGTTACAAAAAAAGGATATTTAAATTTTTCTATTTTTACTTGTTTACTCACAGACCATTTACTAACAAGATATTAACTTATGGAGACTCTAACTTATAGAAACTTGACATTACCTTTAAAGATTGTCTCTTAGTCACATAATTATCAGACTGAAGCAATTTCTCATAGTCTTCAAAAATCTAATGAAAAGAGAATAAATATTAGAGTGTAAACCAGTAGTGGTTTCTCTGCATTAGGTTTGCTTGCCCTCCTGTCAGAAGTTAAGTCCCTGACCCTTGAGTCCAGTGTGGCCCAGCTGCTGTGCCTTCTACTGCTATGTGCTTAACCCTAGCTATCACCAGTGTCCATGGGGGGGGTCCCTCTTTCGTCATCTTCATTTACGCATAAAGATGCTGGGAGACAGGGAAATCAAGTGATACAAGAGACATACTTCTCTATTTTATTTTAGTTCAGAAAATTAGAAATAGAGGAGAAAAAATGGAGTAATTGAGTACTCACGATAAATCATTTTGAACAAAGACAATTCATTTTATGCTACTCTAAAAAAAATCTGTTTAAGTAGACTTGCTGGCAGCAATTAGCTTATAAATATTTTGGGAAAAGATTAAATACATTTAGGGTTTTACCTGGCAACCCATAAAGAATCAAACTGTCAAATTCATAGTATGAACAGGTAGAGGAATAGGGCCACTTCTGTTGCAAAATGGCCATGCTAATCTCAGCTGGACTCTCTGGAGCACTTCTGCTCTCCCTAGAAGCTGGGGGAAACTGGTGCTTGGGCCCGTTTCTTAATGTGTCAGCAATCATTACATAGGCCCTTCAGTTTAACACAAAGTGCCAGTGGCTGGGGAAGCTCAGTGTCAACTTCCTGCCATGCGTGGACACACTCAGAGACCATTAGAGTGGAAGAAGCAAGTTCTACAGAGACCTAAAAGTTAGAGCATTCAGGGGCTGAGGGGAGTGGAAAACAGTCCTGGTCCTCAGAGGGCCAAGTGCAAGGTGTGTGCACGTGCATGATGAGGGCAGGTTGTGCACACTGATGATAATTATCAAAAATTAAGAAAGTGAAAAGTAACAACAGAAACGTGCAGCTCACATTAGAGTCACAGTAACTATATTCTTTTATATAAAGGACTTATTTATTCTAAATGTCATGAAATATAAGGAGGATTTTGTGGGTCATTAAATTTATCAGACAAATTTTGTAGTAAGTTTTAATTGCAACTATAAAATGCAAATACATGTATATATAAAGTATGATTTGCCTTCCCAAGCTACAAGTTTCATTACTTTAGAGTTAAAGAATATGAAACTCAAAAGGTATGAAATATTTAAGGGAACAGGAGTTTTCAGAACTAGTGTTCAGTTCAGTGCATCTGGTTCAGTGTCTGTGAAACTCCTAAATTACACAAGAAGCGATTATAGATACAAAAAAAAAAATTAGATAAATAAGGGGTCAAAAAGAACGAGTCTCTCAAATATACTGTTGGATATTATCTCTGACTTCAAAGCATTATTGCACAGCACATTTACCTCACCCATTCTTTAGAAAAGATTAGCAGAGGACACTAAACTATCTTAGCCCTTTTTAATTTTCGCTCAGTATAAATGTAACATCTAATGAGTCTTTAATATTCTATCTAGCATCTATCATTACTGGACAACCAAACTATAATAACGGTTCATTTCCTAGATTCAAAAATATGCCATTTCCTTTTAGTCTTGAAGCTTTTGGATGCCTCTCTGGCAATAAGAATTATTCTCCCTTCATGTCTGACACTTAAGTCTAAGTACTCCTATTGATCTCATGAGTATCTTCTTGATAATGTTAGAATATGAAAATTACTCTGATTTCATGATTATATTGCTAATTCTTAATCTTACAGAGAAACTAGCAAACAATTTATGAATAAAAAAGACATAGCTTAATTTCTGTGATTTGGATGTGTGAAGATACAGGGTACTGATAGGTTACAGTATTTCATATCTTCCCAGAGTCAACTATTTCCTTTTATCTTTTTGTGTGGCTAGCTAGAAATGTTTCAATTACACAGTATATAGTGGTTTGCACTGCATTTTATATTTCAACTGTAGAGCACTGGTCTAAAGCATCTGAACCAATACTGGAACAAATCCTGTAATGTTTTGCTTGCAGGTTTGTGCTATGTTCTACTTTAATCGTGATGTTTCTATTGCTTATATATTTAGCAAAAGCATAGCTGCTCTTGGATGGATCTATTCGTTCAATACTCATTGAACACAGTCAAATATATGGCACTGAGTCAGATATTAGGGATCTGAGTAATAATAATAAAAATGAATACTGAGCACTTACCATGGTACTATCCTAAAAACTTTAAATCTTGTCAAATTCCTGCCACAACCCTATGAAGTAGGTATTGTCTTTGTTTTGCAGTAGGTATTGTAACTTGCCCAGGGTCACACAATTAGTAAGAGGCAGAACTGGGCCAAGCAAGCAGACTCCAAAGTCTATACTGGACTCTGAATCACTGTGTTCAACAGATAAGCTTGCCTCTAGGGAAGCTCAAGAACCAGCCAGGAAGATACAGACATACCATAATAATACAGTACAAAAAATGAAAGGTAGAGTGGGGTGGGGGTGGGGGTGGTGGAGGAAGTGTGTGTGTGTATGTGTGTGGTGGGGGGAGTGTGTGTATGGAAGGGTACTTAGGGAAAGCTTCCTAGAAGAGTCACATTTCAGTTGAATTTCAAAAGGCTGAGCTGTATTCTCCATTAGAGAAGGGAACTGAAAGACAAAAATACTTTGGTATTTCTACTAGTAAAGAAAAGTAATTATCGACCAGGTAAAATGATTTATTTTAATATGAGTGGGGTACTCTTCCATTTGGAAGAGCTACTTACTGCCTCTTAAGGGCAACATGAATGCTCTTTAAGTCAAAATCAAGGGGAGCAGATGCTAGTGGTTTCTTGGAATTCCAGAGCACAACAGGAAGAGACATAAAACACCAGAAAGCCCTGATCTCCTGCCATCCTTAACTTTCAGTAAAGTTTCCTGATCACCTGACTTCCAGGCAATAGGCGAATTAGGTGTATGATTGATATGGTTGGTTTTTACTGTGGATCATAAATAGGAGTAAGTGCTCACAGATCTAAGAGGAAGGGAGGGAGAGGAAGAGAGAATGACTTAAAATTAATTTTACTTACAGTGTCATAATTTTGTTCTAAGAAGTCTGCTACCAACACTTTATGTCTCGTTAGCAAATCCTAGAGAACAGCCAAGTGAAATAAAATTATTATAGCTAATAAAATTTATAAATTTGTCTTTTCCTTCTAAGATTTACTAAGTCTATTAATTTGAAACACATAAAAGTTTCAGAAGTAAATTTTTGTTTCCACCGCAAAATTATTTCCATTCTTAGTTTAAAGATGAGAATACATGTTTGTTTCATGTTCAAAACGAGTTTGTTTTAAATTCATACCATTGTTAGATTATAGAAATAATTTACTGAAACAAATGGCATTTTAGAGATGAGTTTACAGTGTATATTTCTTCAAGCTACAATTCTACATTGTGTATATAATAATTCAAATAAAGTTTATGATGATCTTTTAAAACAGTCAACAATTAGTAATTTTTTTAAAAAAGAACTCTGAATAGACTAAAACCATATCTTATAAGTTAACAGATTTTTGAGGATTTTAACCTTTAGTTTTTTTCCTTAACCAGTTTTAAAACAGAAGTGCCTAGGATGCTGGGAAGCACAAGAAGGACATTTAACAGGGCCATCTTGGCATCTGCTGCTCTGGGGGTAATGGGCTGTGAGGCGTTGTGTGGTCATTAAGTAGCACAATGCGCGCTTTGAAAGTTGAACACAAGCAGCCCGATCTTATTACAGACATAACTCTCAGAAAACTGGACAACAGCATAAAGGAACGTTTGACTGTCTTCAAATCAGACCTAAATCATATCCTTAATTCACCTTAATGTTGAAAGAAAACAAGCTTTACCTAATCCCTTTTATGTGCTTAGAGGCTAAATACCCTGACTAGGTATCAAACAGAATTTAATTAAAAACATAACAAGAATTTTAAAGTTTTCCAAAATAAATTCTTATATTTTAATACATATTTAATTAAAACTTCCTAAATGCATATAGAAGATACACACATAAGCTCACAGAGAAAAGGCAGTAGAAATGGTAAAACCCACATATTTCTATTTTAATAAAAAGTAAAATATGTAAAGCATTTTGCACTATAATTTTCAAGTTCAAAAACAATTTCATTTCACATTACTTGTCATCACAACCTGATTGATCATTGGGCCTATCAAAGGTTAACTAACTTGCTCAAGGACAGACAGCTAGTCAGGTGGGAAAGAGAATTTGAACCACTCTTATCATGTTGATTCTTGGGGGGATAAAAGACATTGTGGTTTTAAGGAATCTTTTTTGGGAAAGGACAATTTGTAGACAATACCATGATAAAGACATAAACTAACAACATTAAAACATTAATGACTAAACTGGGCAACAGTCATCTTGGAGCTTAAAACAAAAAGGTTCATCTAAGAGGTTAAAAACAAAAGCCAAAACCAATATAAAACCAAACCAAATAAATAAACAAAGCCCCTTGAAACCAGCTACTTAAAAAAATGTAACTTAAGGTCATCATTACATTATACTAAACATAGCATTTAAAAAAATACAGAAAATTGGCATTTCCAATATTGTTAGCATACTAGAAAACTTTTCCAGTTATTTAGATTTTCAAGGACTTTAGTTCAATGGAAAACATGCTGAAATACAAATCAAAACATTAGAATTTATTTTTATGAATCAATATTGTGCTGAAAATTAATTAAATTGGGCTAAACATATGATAGCAAGACATTATCAGGTACAGTTCATTCTATTAAATGTTGAAAAATCTTGGGAAATTTTCAAAAACACACATTCATCTGTATTTGCTTTTCCCTTCATTAAAGTTTGTTCTATGTTTACAATTATTTATGAAGTCTTACTTATGTTTTTTTTTTAAAGGAACTAACTTGTTTCCATGACAGCAAAGAGTCATCAAACAGAAAAGGGAAAAAAAATGGGACAGCATCTATTAATAGAAAACATTTCCTTAGTTGTTTAAGCACAGACATTTTGCTAGAAAGAAATGGAATCATCCTTTGTGTTAAATATCATTCTCCACATCTGATGTACTAAAGCATGTCTCACCAAATATACTCTTAGGGGGGCGGTTCGCTTGCAGCCACTGCACAACTTTTGTTTTGCCAGGTGAGACTGAGTGGCCTATAAAATGGAAAGGCTCCTGGGGTTCCACAGCATTCCGAGCACATGCCTAGTCAGCGCTCCCTAGTCTGTCCCCAGCCCTTCCTCCCTTTCTTTTCCTTCCTTCTCCTCGCTCTTTGCTGTCTTTACTAGGTTTCTTCTTTCTTTATTTATGTCTTTGTCTTCTTCATACTCTTTAATCCCCCTCCCTACCTTCCCCCTTCCCATCTATCCCAGACTTCCAGGCATGGGCTCTCCCTCTCTCCCTGTTTTCTCAGGGAGGATCTAGGGAGCAAGCAGGATGGGCGAAGACATGTGGAAAACTTGAGCAGGCTGGTGACCATGCTCCCTTCAAACCCAGGTTCTAGATTGGTTGGTATTTTATTTCAGACTTGGCTCAAACTTTTAGGGGTGATGGCACTGCAGCTCTTTTGCTCTGGTATCTCAGGCAATTCAGCCATGGTCCCAAAACTGCACATTCTGCTGTCAAAACAAAAGTACCACAGTAAACTGTGATCCTTAAATAGGATTCTCCCTGACAGTTTGTGTCAATTCAGTTTTCCTCGTTTCATTATATTTCCGGAGATATCTTGGTTCCCTTTATAGATCGTGTCCCAGGCAGCTAGCTGCCCAGCCTTGCCTTCCCTTTAACCAGGCTATCTTCAGGCTGAAGTCCATTCATCATGTTCTCTTTTCTTAGTCACAGGAAGCCTGTGACTAAGGGGCTTAAAATATGTATTTATGATAATATATAATTAAAAGTCATATATGGATTATAATTAAGTGAAATTTATATTTATATCCTGAAAAAAGTAGAAGTAAATTTGAAATTATGTAAATAGAACACGTAGATTGCTGAAATGCTTTAAAGAAACAAATCTGAATATATATTTAAATGAATCTTATCTTGTATAATTGACTTGGAAATCTATTTTTTCAATGATGCTGTTATGTCATCAGCTTAAAATATTTTTGGAATTGTTCTTCTAAAATGTCCATCAATGATGATATGGTAGACACCGAAGAAAATCAGACTCTATTTTAGTTACTTTAAAATTTATTTTTATTATCATTATAATTGATACCACAACCTAAAATAGTTCTAGCTAACTTGACTGTCTACTTTATCTACTAACCTGGATGTCAAATAGCTTTTTGATGTTTCCAAAACTTTTATCTGCCCTCAAAGGATAGAGATTTGCCATTTTTGAAAAATGAACATGCCACAAACATTGATAACAGTTGCAAAATATATTAAACAATGGCAGGATCATCAAAATAAGTACATGGTTTTCTAAAATAGAAACCTTGAAGGGGGCACCAGTCATTGGATGTATAAGTGTTAGTATTTTAGTTTGCAAATTAGCTGCACCATTTTCTAATATACTCTCTGAAGATCTTTTTGATGGTCAAACTCACAGAAACAGAAAGTAGCAAGTGGATGCCAAGGGCTGGAGGGAAGGGGAAATGGAGAGCTGTTTAACAGAGACCGGTTGTATGACAACATGAATATACTTAACACTATTGAATGGTACACTGAACGATGTTATGTGCATTATACCATAATTAAAATTTTTTAAATTTAAAAATTAAGTTAGATTACATTTAACTCCTATATAATAAACTAGATAGTTTATAAAATATACATGATTATAAAAAAACAACATAATTTATTAGTATTTTATTCCACCATGTGGAAATTTAAAATTACACTGATAACATAATGTGATGTCTTTATATTTAAAGGTGTAATTCTCCATCTCCCTTCACTGCCCAGGTCCTTCCCTGCAGGTGAACACTGCTGCTGCTTCCTAGCTATCCTTGCGGAGGTATTCAGAGCATATGCACCGTAAGGGGAAACTTATACCCTTTGTTTTTAACATAAATAAAAGCATGCTATAGACAGTAATACATTTTCCTCTTTTCATTTATATATTGGAATTCATTCCATATGAGCTTGCAACAAGTTGTTTTTTTCCACAATGTGACAAGCTGGCCTAATAAATTGTATTCTATACACCGATGCCTTTTATGATCTACATCATACACAGTTGGCTATGCTCATGCCTAAAGAATAGAATTTTCTGCTTTTTAAAGTTAAAATGCCTCTTCAGAAGCCAACTGACTTTAACTAAATACTGAAACTAAATGGTCTAGCTGATTCAGGAGAAAAAAATTACCTTAAAGGTAGCAAAGGCATCTGAAGCAATATCAAATGTTGACAACTCCACGTACTTAAAGAAATCTCTGAATTGATTAGAAAAGAGGATGATTTTGGCAAGTGGTTCATATCGAATACATTCTCTCAGCATAATTCCACAACGTAAGGCAATCTGTGGGGCTTCATATCTATAGCATAAACAAGAGATAGAGAGCTCTGTTATCCTATTAACAAAACAATACTAATGGTATACAAAAACAAACAAACAAACATTTCAATACTGCTGTTAATGGAAGCATAGATACCATTTTGTAAAGTTCATTCAAACACCATTCATTCAACATCCACTGAATATCTATATAATATATCCGGTACTATTCCGGATGCTGGGGCTACAACACTAAGCATGACAAGGTCACTGGCTTCCCCGTGTTCATACTCCCCATCAGAGTATGTCTGGTGGGGGAAGAGGCAGAGGGAACTAACTGTAAAGTCTCTAAGACAAGAACCAACTTGGTGAGTTACAGTAGGAGAAGTAAGGCCAGTACAGTCGGAATGTAGGGGGAAGAGTGGTGAATGGTGTGAAATGAGGCTGGAGTGGAGAGAAGGGCAAGGGCCAGATCACGTACAGCTCTGTAAGGTAAGGTAAGAAGTTTGGTTTTTAAGTAGGAAGCCTTTGGAGAGTTTAAAGTAAGCAATTAACATGGCCCGATGTATGCTTTGAAAAGATCACTCTGGATACCTGTGGAAACTCGACTGTAAAACAGAGAAGAATGGGCCTGGGAGTTTGAGTGGAAGCAGGGAGAACAGAAAGGAGGAGGAGGAGAAGCCCAGCTAGAGATGATGGCAGCTTGGACTGGGGTGGTAGTAAGATCATGGACTGTGGGCAGGTCACATATGTTGCCTGGAAGGAGAGTCAATAGGACTTGCTAATGTTGCAGCTACGGCAGGGTGGGAGAATAAATCTGGGGTAAGGGAAACTGAGGATTGAAGAATGATTTCTGGGAAAGAGGGGAAAAAAAAGAAAAAAAAGAATGGTTTCTATGTTTTTGGATTGAATATAATTGTGTATATGGTGGTGCCATTCATTAAGATGAATAAACT
>JAQQSQ010000920.1:0-13485 GCA_028627145.1 Eidolon dupreanum | reverse complement strand
AACATAAAACATGAAGAATCAGAGGGACAATCCACAAGAGCCAACCAAAATAAAGAAAACAGAAACACAAAGACAAGAAAGCAATAGAGACACTGAGCTACCAGAAAGCAAAAGATAAAATGGTTATAAGAAGACTTCATATTTCAATAATCACCCTAAATGTAAATGGACTGAACTCACCAATAAAAAGGCACAGAGTTGCAGAATGGATCAAAAAACAGAAGTCAACCATATGCTGCCTCCTGGAGACACATCGCAGTTCCAAAAACAAATATAGACTCAAAGCGAAAGGATGGAAAATGATATTTCGAGAAAAGGGCATTCAGAAAAAAGTGGAAGTAGCAGTACTAATATTGGACAAACTAGACTTAAAAATATAAAAGGTAAAGAAAGATACCGAGGGGCGCTTCATAATGATCAAGGGAATCATGCACCAAGAAGACATAACACTTATTAATATCGGTGCTCCCAATCAGGGAGCCCCAAAATATATAAAGCAATTACTAACAGAACTAAAGGGAGAAACAGACCAAAACTGTCATAGGAGGGGACCTAATTACCTCACTGTCGGATATGGACAGATCATCCAAACAGAAAATCAATAAGGAAATAACATCCTTAAATGACACATTAGACCAGCTGGACATAATCAACATTTACAGAGCCTTCCATCCCAAAACAGCTGCTTATACATTCTTCTCTAGCGCACATATAACATTCTCAAGAATCGACCATATACTGGGACACAGAAATAGTCTCAACAAATATAAGAGGGTTGAAATCATACCGACCATATTCTCTGATCATAATGCTTTGAAACTAGAGATCGACTGGAAAAAGAAATCAGGAAGAACCACAAATACATGGAGATTAAACAACAGAATAACTGGGTCAGAGAAGAAATTAAAAAAGAGATCAAGAGATACATAGGAAAGAATGATAATGATAGTACAACATACCAAAACTTTTGGGACACGGCAAAAGTGTTCATAAGAAGAAAGTTCATATCGTTATAGGCCTATCTCCAAAACCAAGAACGAGCCCAAATAAACAATCTAACATTTTATCTTAAAAAACTGGAAAAGGAAGAACAAATGAAGCCCAAAGTCAGCAGAAGGAAAGAAATAATCAACATTCGAGCAGAAATAAATGAGATTGAAAACAAAAAATAACAATAGAAAACAATAAATGCAACCAAGAGCTGGTTCTCTGAGAAGGTTAATAAAATTGACAAACCCCTGGCTAGACTCACTAAAGAAAAAAGAGGAAGGACACAAACAAACAAAATCAGGGATGAAAGAGGGGAAACTATGACAGACACCACAGAAATGCAAAGGAGCATACGAGAATACTATGAAAAAGTATACCGCACCAAATTTGATAACCTAGAAGAAATGGACCAGTACTTAGAAAATACAATCTTCCTAGACTAAATCAAGAAGAACTAGAAAATCTAAATAGATCAATCGGTAGTATGGAAATTGAAACAATCATCAAAACCCACCAAAAAGTAAAAGTCCAGGACCAGATGGCTTCACCAGTGACTTCTACCAAACATTCAAAGAAGACTTAATACCTATTCTCCTCCAACTCTTCCAAAAATCAGTGAGAAGGCAACACTTCCCCATTCATTTTATAAGGTCAATATTACTCTAATACCAAAACCTAGTAAAGATAACACAAAAAAAGAAAACTACAGGCCAATATCTCTATACAGAAATCCTAAATAAGATACTAGCGAACCGAATACAGCAACATATTACAAAGATTATACACCACGATCAAGTGGGCTTCATCCCAGGGCCACAGGGATGATTCAACATATGCAAATTGATTAATGTGATACACCACATAAACAAATTAAAAATAACAATCATACGATTATATCAATAGATGCAGAAAAAGGCTTCAACAAGATACAGCATCCATTAATGATCAAAACACAACAAGATCAGTATAGAAGGAAAGTACTTTAACATAATAAAGGCCATCTATGACAAACCCTCAGCCAACACTACACTTAATGAGGAAAAACTGAAAACTTTCCCTCTAAGATCAGGAACGAGACAAGGCTGTCCACTATCGCCACTCTTATTCAACATAACATTGGAGGTTCTAGCAAGTGCAATCAGGCAACGGAAAGATATAAAAGGCATCCAAATAGGAAATGAAGAAGTCAAACTATCACTATTTGCAGATGACTTGATTCTCTATACAGAAAATCCTAAAGACTCCACAAGAACACTACTACAAACAATAAGCAAATACAGTAAAGTTTCTGGCTACAAAATCAACGTTCAAAAATCCAGAGCATTCCTGTACTCTAACAACGAAGCATCAGAAAAAGAAGTGGAAAAAATAATTCCTTTTGCAACTGCAACAAAAAGAACAAAATACCTAGGAATAAATCTAACGGAACATATGAAGGACCTATATAATGAAAACTACAAGACCTTATTAAAAGAAATCAAAGAAGATACAAAGAAATGGAAAGATATTCCGTGTTCTTGCATTGAAAGAATCAACATAGTTAAAATGATCATATTACCTAAAGCATTATACAGATTTAATGCATTCCCCATCAAAATCTCATCGGCATTTTTTTAAGAAATAAAACAAAAAATCATCTGATTTGTATGGAAGCATAAAGGACCCCAAATTGCCAAAACCATCCTGAGAAAAAAGAACGAGGCTGGAGGCATCACTCTGCCTGAATTCAAATTATACTACAAAGCGACAGCAATCAAAATGGCATGGTATTGGCAGCAAAACAGACACACTGACCAGTGGAACAGAATCGAGAGTCCAGAGGTAAACCCATGTTTATATGGGCAAATGATGTTTGCCAAAAAAGCCAAAACGTACAGTGGAGAAAGGAAAGCCTCTTCAATAAATGGTGCTGGGAAAATTGGAAGGCCACCTGCAAAAGAATGAAATTAGACTGTTGTCTATCACCACACACCAGAATTAACTCAAAATGAATAAGGGCCTGAATATAAGACCTGAAACAATAAAATGCATAGAAGAAAACATAGGAACTAAACTCAAAGGACCTCGGACTTAAAGAGGATTTTATGAATTCGGCCTCAAAGGCAAGAAAAGTAAAAGTAAAAATAAATGAATGGGCCTACATCAAACTAAAAAGCTTCTGCTCAGCAAAAGAAATTGTCAACAAAGTAAAGAGACAACCATCTGAATGAGAAAATATATTTGCAAACAACGCCTCCAATAAAGGCCTAATATCCAAAATATATAAAGAACTCATACAACTCAATAACAAGAAAAAAACAAACGATCTAATCAAAAAATGAGCAGAGGACCTGAACAGACACTTCTCCCTAGAGGACATACAATGGCCAACAAACATATGAAAAGATGCTCAACGTCACTAGCTATCAGAGAAATACAAATCAAAACTACAATGAGATACTATGCCACACCTGTTAGAATAGCTATAATCAACAGGACAAGTAATAACAAATGCTGGAGGGGATGCAGAGAAAAAGGAACCCTCATACACTGCTGGTGGGGCTGCGCATTGGTACAGACACTATGGAAAACAGTATGGAGCTTCCTCAAAAATCTGAGAATTGATCTACCATATGATCAGCAATACCACTACTAGGTATTTACCCCAAAGACTTGAAAACCTATTTCCAAAAAGATATTTGCACACCGATGTTCATAGCAGCATTATTCACGGTGGCCAGGACATGGAAGCAACCGAAGTGTCCTACGATAGATGGTTAGCTAAAGAAGCTGTGGCACATATATACAATGGAACATTACTCAGCCGTTTGCAACAACTTGGATGGACCTCGAAATAATCACGCTAAGCGAAATAAGCCAGACAGAAAAAGTAGAAAATCACATGATATGTGGGATATAAACCTAAAAGCAACAAATGAACAGGACAAACAGAGACTCATGGGCATGGACTATAGACTAGTGGTTCCCAGATGGTAGGGGTTGGGGGAGGAGAGGAGAGGTAGACGAGGTAAAGGGATCAAACATAGAGGGGTAGGAGTAGAGTGAAGTGGGTAAAGGGATGAAATATATGGTAGCTGAAGGAAACTGGAATTCAGGTGGTAAACACACAATAGAATATATAGATGTCAAATTATAATGTACACCTGAAAATTATATAATTATATTAACCAATGTTACCCCAATAAACTTAATTAAAAAAAGATTGTTCTGTCTTCACAGAGAATTGACCCCTGTATAATTAATAAAAGTGGGTTTCTTGTAATATATAACTGAATCTTGTTTTTTGTATCCGCTTTGTAAATTTCTGCTTTTTATTTGGTATATTTAACCATTCACACTAAAGTGATTATTCATTTTAATGAATTATATATTTTCTATTTGTCATTTGTTCTTTGTTTCTTTTTCTTTTCTGTCTTCTCTGATTTTGAACATTTTATATGATTATATTCTCTTAGCCTATCAATTATATTTTCTAAAATTTTCTAATGTGGTAGAAATTACAATATCTAGTTTTAACCAATGTTAGTCTATTTTTTTAGTAAGTGAAGTGATTTCTTCTATTACTCTAGCACCCATCTGACACTACACAAACTATTACAATAGTATTGACTATATATGCCATGCTATGCTCTAAATCCCCAAGACTGTTTCGTAACTACTAATTTGTGCTGCTTTTTCTCTTCACTTTTTTCACCCAGCCTCCAAACTCTCTTTACCTCTGGCAATCACCAATTTGTTCTCCATATCTGAGTCTGTTTTCATTTAGTCATTTTTTTTCATTCCTTTGATTCTGCATGTAAGTGAAATCATGTGGTATTTATTTTTCTCTCTTTGACTTATTTCACTCAGCATAACACCCTCTATGTATATCCATGTCATTGTAAAGGGTAAGATTTCATTTTTTTAAATAGCTGAGTAATATTCTATTGTATGCATGTACCATAACTTCTTTATCCAATCTCTATTCATGGGCACTTAGGTTGCTTCCATGTCTTGGCTATTGTGAATAGCACTGCTGTGAACATAGGTGCATAGATCTTGATGAACTAGTGTTTTGGTTTTCTTTGGATAAATACCCAGAAGGGTCATTACTGGGTCAAAAGGTAGTTCTATTTTTAATCTTTTTGAGGAACTTCCAAACTGTTTTCCACATGGCTGTACAAATTTGCGATCCCACCAACAGCGTACGAGGATTCCCTTTCCTCCACATCCTCAACCAACGTTTGTTGTTTTTTGACTTATAGATGATAGACAATCTGACGGGTGTGAGTTGATATCTCATTGTGGTTTTAATTTTCATTTCTCTGATGATTGGCGACCTCGAGCATTCTTTCATATGTCTATTGGCCTTCTGTATGTCTTCTTTGGAGAAATACCTATTCAGATCTTCTGCCCATTTTTTAATTGAATTGTTTGTTTTTTTGTTGTTGAGTTGTACGAGTTTTTTTTTTAACTTTTTAAAACTTAAGTTTATTGGGGTAACTGGTTAATACAATTATATAATTTTCAGGTGTACATTATAATTTGACATCTGCATATTCTATTGCATGATTACCCCTCAAAGTCCAGTTTCCTTCAGCTACCATATATTTGATCTCTTTTACCCACTTCACCTTCCCCCTACCCCCTATATTTTTTATGAATTCTTTATACATTTTTAATAATAACCCCTTGTCAGATATAGCATCCTCGGCAACATTTGTTGTTTTTGATTTATTGATGATAGCCAATCTGATAGGTGTGAGGTGATATCTTATCTATTCTTAAATAATCTCTATACTATTTCATGTGCCATGCAGATAATTTATCAGAATATTGTCAATTTCTTCTTTCTATTCTCTGTTGCATTACTTCTGTTCATTCCACTTATCTGTTTGCTGTAATCATGCAACACAGTTTTGCTAGTATTAGTTTAAACACAGTTATCTTTTAGATCAGTTAAAAATAAAAATAAAAGGTTTTACTTTATTCTTAATACTCTTTCATTCTTTATGTAGATCCAAATTTTAGACCTTTGGTGTTTGTCATGAATTATTTTCTTTCTCTCTGAAAATCTTCTTAATTTAAAATTTCTTGCTTACAGGGTAGGCCAACTGGTGATGAACTTCTTTAGTTTTGTTTGTCTGAGACAGTATTTATTTCTTTACTTTTGAGGGGTAATTTTGCTATATAGAGAGTTCTAGATTGGTGTTTTATTTTCCTTTAATATTTTAAATATTTAACTTCTACTCTCTTTTTTCTCACATAGTTTCTGTTAAAATTCTTATTCCTAAAATTCTTATTCCTAGTTCTCTATATATAAGATGTTATTATCTCTGGCTTAAAGATTTTCTTTTGTCTTTGATTTTTGCAGTTTGAAGACTCCGTGTGTGTGGAATTTATCCTGTTTGTTGTACTCTGAGCTTCCTGAATCTGTAATTTGGTGTTTGTCATTAATTTTGGAAAGTTCTCAGCCACTGTTACTTCAAATATTTCTCGTATTTCCTAATCTCTTACTTTACCATTGGTATCCCAATTAAGCATATGATACAACTTTTGAAACTGCCCCACAGTTCTTGGATGTTCGGTTCTATTTTCCTCTTTATATTTCAATTTGGGGAGTTTCTACTGATCTATTTTCAATCTCATCGATTCTTTCCTTGGCTGTGTCTACTGATGAACTCATCAAAGGTGTTCTTCATTTCTATTATGGTGTTTTTTGATTTCTAGTATTTCTTTTGATTATTTCTTAGAATTTCCATCTCTTTATGTTACTGTGATGTGTATTTTATAACACCACTGAATGAATTAGAAGGACATATTTCTCTTCTATTTCTCCTTTACTCTCACACTACTATCACACAACACTTCTGACACCAGATATATGAGGTCCCCCACACACACACACCAAGCTATTTTCCAATTTTTGGTGGACATTGAATAGAATTTAACTTAATTCTGACACTGTCTACCTGGACACAGCATCAGATCCCACATGGTAAGGGCTTAGTCCCACAAGACTCTCCTCACTTCAGATGCAAACGGCAAGTTCAAGTTGTTCCTTGTGCTTCTGACCAATAAGCTATAAAACAAACGTTCCCATAACCCATTTTTCTGGTTTCATTAATTTGTTAAAATGTCTCATAGAACTCAGAGATACAATTACTTACCTTTACCAGTTTATTACAAAAAAATATTATAAAGGATACAGATAAATATCCAGATGAAGAGATACGTAGGGTAGAGTGCAAAAGGGTCCTGAGTGCACAAGCTTCTGTCCCCATGGAACTAGAGTACACCATCCTCTGGGCATGTGGATATATTCACCAAGATGGAAACCCTCTGAAGCCCAATCTTTTTGTTTTTATGGAGGTTTCATTATATAGGCATGATTGATTACATCATTATTGGTGACTAATTCACTTCTAGTCCTTCCCTCTTCAGAGATGGGGAGATGGGGCTTAAAGTTGCAACCCTTTAATCAGGATTGGTTCTCTGGCAACCAGCCCCATCCTTAGGGGCTCCCCAAAAGTCCTCTCATTAACATAAACTCAAGTGTGGTTGAGAAATGCATATTAGATGAATAACAAGACACCAATTTCATCTTTGTCCGGGTTATCATTTAGGAAATTCCAAGGATTTTAGGAACTCTGTGCCAGGTAAAAATATATATATATTTCTTAATATAAATCACAATATTACAATTACCCATTTGTTAGTGCATGTTATCTACTTTTTCCATCTCTTAACATATTAATTATAGTTATTTTTATTCTCTGCCTGATAATTTGAACAAAGTAAAATGTCCAAACCTGTAGAGAATTTTCATAAGAGTTTACTTGAGTTTATTTGAGCCAAACTGATGATATACCAGGAAGCAAGATCTCAAATGTGCTAGTGAACAACAATTTTGCAGTTCTTTCTATATATTTGGAATTAAGAAGGGAACATAAGGATTACCTGAAGACAGGAGAAATCAGGGCAGGGAAATTGCCATGATTGGATTACAGGATAATAACAAGATTATATACTCTCCTGGGGTGGTTAAACTTCTCAGGGTTCTGAAAAACAGGCATTTCAAAGAGTTAATTATATATGCAGGAGAACAATGGACAGGCTTATTTAAGGCAAAGATTAACCTTTTACTAAAGAAGTTACAAGTGTGGGGCATGACTACCCACCATGACCTGGTTAGACATTGATGATCAATCACCTTGAGGTTACTTTTAGTCACTGAATTTTGTCAGAGTATTACAGAGCCCATTTCAGTTTACATACCTGAGTCTGGTTCTGATAATTACTTTGTCTCTTCAGACTGCCTTTTTTTTTTTATATGCTTTGTAAAATTTTGTTGAAAGCCAAACATGTTTTGTTGGGTTATAGGAACTGGGCTAAATAGGCTTTTGGTGTGACAGTTGCTGTTAACCTGTCTAGGGGTTGGGCTGTATTTAGTGGTTGCTGTAGCTGTGTCAGAGGCTGCCAATCACTCCAGGGCCCTTATTTCCATCTACCTTGTTGTCTTGGACTTCCCTAAGTAATTCTTTTTAGAGAGAGAGAGACCATGTCTGGCAGCTCTTTCCACGCTTGATCTACTGGAGCTTTGTCGGTATGTGGAAAGGTATGCAAAGAAGGGTCAAATATTATTAACTTCTGATTAAACCTCAGTCTTCTAGCAGACCTATTTCTCAGAACTATAGTCTTCACAAATGTTTGTCCAGGAGTGTAGCTCTTTCACTGACCCGTCTTCCTTGCCTAGCTACAGTGTTCCCAATCTACTTGCTTGAAACCCTGGCCCACGCTGACGGGCCTCTTTTCCCCTCAACTGAGGCAGTACGGCATGGGATGGGGAGGGTTGCCTTTCCCCTGGTGGGGACAATGCACTGGTAAAATCATTTCCCCTGGAGAGTAGGCCTTTGTGTAGGGAGGGCCCTGTGCTTTCTTCAAGATTCTTTGCCAGAGCCAGGAAGGGATTTTCCTCTGAGATTCATTGTGAGAACCTGCTGGGATGTCTGGAGGTAAAGCCCACTTAAGTGTAAGGGTCCTTCGATGACTTTGATCCCCAAGTGTTTCTCACTCTCATGCTAATCCATACTCAGCTTCTAACAATTTGTGAATTTAAATGTTCCTACTAGTTTATAGCTCCAGCAGCTTCTGCTCTAGGTAAGCAGATTTCAGTCCTGTTTTGCTGGATGATCTTGCATTTCTAGACCGTGGGGTGGCAGTTAGCCCTCAGTTCTTTGATGTGTCAAGAAAACTGTTTGTTTATTTTCTTGCTTGCTTGTTTTTTTATTTACTTAATCCTTAACAAATTTTTCTTTTTTAAAATTATTTTTTATTAAGTTTATTGGAATAACATTGGTTAATATAATTATATAATTTTCAGGTGTACATTATAATTTGACATCTATATATTCTATTGTGTGTTTACCACCTGAATTCCAGTTTCCTTCAGCTACCATATATTTCATCCCTTTACCCACTTCACTCTACTCCTACCCCTCTATGTTTGATCCCTTTACCTCGTCTACCTCTCCTCTCCTCCCCCAACCCCTACCATCTGGGAACCACTAGTCTATAGTCCATGCCCATGAGTCTCTGTTTGTCCTGTTCATTTGTTGCTTTTAGGTTTATATCCCACATATCATGTGATTTTCTACTTTTTCTGTCTGGCTTATTTCGCTTAGCGTGATTATTTCGAGGTCCATCCAAGTTGTTGCAAACGGCTGAGTAATGTTCCATTGTATATATGTGCCACAGCTTCTTTAGCTAACCATCTATCGTAGGACACTTCGGTTGCTTCCATGTCCTGGCCACCGTGAATAATGCTGCTATGAACATCGGTGTGCAAATATCTTTTTGGAAATAGGTTTTCAAGTCTTTGGGGTAAATACCTAGTAGTGGTATTGCTGATCATATGGTAGATCAATTCTCAGATTTTTGAGGAAGCTCCATACTGTTTTCCATAGTGTCTGTACCAATGCGCAGCCCCACCAGCAGTGTATGAGGGTTCCTTTTTCTCTGCATCCCCTCCAGCATTTGTTATTACTTGTCCTGTTGATTATAGCTATTCTAACAGGTGTGGCATAGTATCTCATTGTAGTTTTGATTTGTATTTCTCTGATAGCTAGTGACGTTGAGCATCTTTTCATATGTTTGTTGGCCATTGTATGTCCTCTAGGGAGAAGTGTCTGTTCAGGTCCTCTGCTCATTTTTTGATTAGATCGTTTGTTTTTTTCTTGTTATTGAGTTGTATGAGTTCTTTATATATTTTGGATATTAGGCCTTTATTGGAGGCGTTGTTTGCAAATATATTTTCTCATTCAGATGGTTGTCTCTTTACTTTGTTGACAATTTCTTTTGCTGAGCAGAAGCTTTTTAGTTTGATGTAGGCCCATTCATTTATTTTTACTTTTACTTTTCTTGCCTTTGAGGCCGAATTCATAAAATCCTCTTTAAGTCCGAGGTCCTTTGAGTTTAGTTCCTATGTTTTCTTCTATGCATTTTATTGTTTCAGGTCTTATATTCAGGCCCTTATTCATTTTGAGTTAATTCTGGTGTGTGGTGATAGACAACAGTCTAATTTCATTCTTTTGCAGGTGGCCTTCCAATTTTCCCAGCACCATTTATTGAAGAGGCTTTCCTTTCTCCACTGTACGTTTTGGCTTTTTTGGCAAACATCATTTGCCCATATAAACATGGGTTTACCTCTGGACTCTCGATTCTGTTCCACTGGTCAGTGTGTCTGTTTTGCTGCCAATACCATGCCATTTTGATTGCTGTCGCTTTGTAGTATAATTTGAATTCAGGCAGAGTGATGCCTCCAGCCTCGTTCTTTTTTCTCAGGATGGTTTTGGCAATTTGGGGTCCTTTATGCTTCCATACAAATCAGATGATTTTTTGTTTTATTTCTTAAAAAAATGCCGATGAGATTTTGATGGGGAATGCATTAAATCTGTATAATGCTTTAGGTAATATGATCATTTTAACTATGTTGATTCTTTCAATGCAAGAACACGGAATATCTTTCCATTTCTTTGTATCTTCTTTGATTTCTTTTAATAAGGTCTTGTAGTTTTCATTATATAGGTCCTTCATATGTTCCGTTAGATTTATTCCTAGGTATTTTGTTCTTTTTGTTGCAGTTGCAAAAGGAATTATTTTTTCCACTTCTTTTTCTGATGCTTCGTTGTTAGAGTACAGGAATGCTCTGGATTTTTGAACGTTGATTTTGTAGCCAGAAACTTTACTGTATTTGCTTATTGTTTGTAGTAGTGTTCTTGTGGAGTCTTTAGGATTTTCTGTATAGAGAATCAAGTCATCTGCAAATAGTGATAGTTTGACTTCTTCATTTCCTATTTGGATGCCTTTTATATCTTTCCGTTGCCTGATTGCACTTGCTAGAACCTCCAATGTTATGTTGAATAAGAGTGGCGATAGTGGACAGCCTTGTCTCGTTCCTGATCTTAGAGGGAAAGTTTTCAGTTTTTCCTCATTAAGTGTAGTGTTGGCTGAGGGTTTGTCATAGATGGCCTTTATTATGTTAAAGTACTTTCCTTCTATACTGATCTTGTTGTGTTTTGATCATTAATGGATGCTGTATCTTGTTGAAGCCTTTTTCTGCATCTATTGATATAATCGTATGATTGTTATTTTTAATTTGTTTATGTGGTGTATCACATTAATCAATTTGCATATGTTGAATCATCCCTGTGGCCCTGGGATGAAGCCCACTTGATCGTGGTGTATAATCTTTGTAATATGTTGCTGTATTCGGTTCGCTAGTATCTTATTTAGGATTTCTGTATAGAGATATTGGCCTGTAGTTTTCTTTTTTTGTGTTATCTTTACTAGGTTTTGGTATTAGAGTAATATTGACCTTATAAAATGAATGGGGAAGTGTTGCCTTCTCACTGATTTTTGGAAGAGTTGGAGGAGAATAGGTATTAAGTCTTCTTTGAATGTTTGGTAGAAGTCACTGGTGAAGCCATCTGGTCCTGGACTTTTACTTTTTGGTGGGTTTTGATGATTGTTTCAATTTCCATACTACCGATTGATCTATTTAGATTTTCTAGTTCTTCTTGATTTAGTCTAGGAAGATTGTATTTTCTAAGTACTGGTCCATTTCTTCTAGGTTATCAAATTTGGTGCGGTATACTTTTTCATAGTATTCTCGTATGCTCCTTTGCATTTCTGTGGTGTCTGTCATAGTTTCCCCTCTTTCATCCCTGATTTTGTTTGTTTGTGTCCTTCCTCTTTTTTCTTTAGTGAGTCTAGCCAGGGGTTTGTCAATTTTATTAACCTTCTCAGAGAACCAGCTCTTGGTTGCATTTATTGTTTTCTATTGTTATTTTTTGTTTTCAATCTCATTTATTTCTGCTCGAATGTTGATTATTTCTTTCCTTCTGCTGACTTTGGGCTTCATTTGTTCTTCCTTTTCCAGTTTTTTAAGATAAAATGTTAGATTGTTTATTTGGGCTCGTTCTTGGTTTTGGAGATAGGCCTATAACGATATGAACTTTCTTCTTATGAACACTTTTGCCGTGTCCCAAAAGTTTTGGTATGTTGTACTATCATTATCATTCTTTCCTATGTATCTCTTGATCTCTTTTTTAATTTCTTCTCTGACCCAGTTATTCTGTTGTTTAATCTCCATGTATTTGTGGTTCTTCCTGATTTCTTTTTCCAGTCGATCTCTAGTTTCAAAGCATTATGATCAGAGAATATGGTCGGTATGATTTCAACCCTCTTATATTTGTTGAGACTATTTCTGTGTCCCAGTATATGGTCGATTCTTGAGAATGTTATATGTGCGCTAGAGAAGAATGTATAAGCAGCTGTTTTGGGATGGAAGGCTCTGTAAATGTTGATTATGTCCAGCTGGTCTAATGTGTCATTTAAGGATGTTATTTCCTTATTGATTTTCTGTTTGGATGATCTGTCCATATCCGACAGTGAGGTAATTAGGTCCCCTCCTATGACAGTTTTGGTCTGTTTCTCCCTTTAGTTCTGTTAGTAATTGCTTTATATATTTTGGGGCTCCCTGATTGGGAGCACCGATATTAATAAGTGTTATGTCTTCTTGGTGCATGATTCCCTTGATCATTATGAAGCGCCCCTCGGTATCTTTCTTTACCTTTTATATTTTTAAGTCTAGTTTGTCCAATATTAGTACTGCTACTTCCACTTTTTTCTGAATGCCCTTTTCTCGAAATATCATTTTCCATCCTTTCGCTTTGAGTCTATATTTGTTTTTGGAACTGCGATGTGTCTCCAGGAGGCAGCATATGGTTGACTTCTGTTTTTTGATCCATTCTGCAACTCTGTGCCTTTTTATTGGTGAGTTCAGTCCATTTACATTTAGGGTGATTATTGAAATATGAAGTCTTCTTATAACCATTTTATCTTTTGCTTTCTGGTAGCTCAGTGTCTCTATTGCTTTCTTGTCTTTGTGTTTCTGTTTTCTTTATTTTGGTTGGCTCTTGTGGATTGTCCCTCTGATTCTTCATGTTTTATGTT
>JAQQSQ010000919.1:0-13490 GCA_028627145.1 Eidolon dupreanum | reverse complement strand
CCTAAATGTCTTTTTTATTTTCTTGTAGATATTTAATCACATTTGCTACCCTCAGTTTCAGTCCCTGTTAGTGTCAGAGACAGCTTCGGCAGCATTTGCTCAGATTCACCTGGGACTTTGTGGTGATGGGTCTCGGAGGTTATGGGGGGAGGGGTCCTCTGGTTTGGAGCATGGAGGCTGCGGTTCAGCCTTGGTTTTGCAACCGGGGCTGATTAAAATCAACTGTTGTTTCTCTGTGGTCCCGTCCCGCTTCTCTGCTTTCTTCTCTGATGACTGGGCCCTGCTGCCAGCTCCTAGAAATTCCAGCACTTCCAGGCAGGCTAATCAGGGAAGTTGCTGCACCTTCTCTCCTCACCCTCCTCCCGCAAGGAGCTCCGGCCTCTGCAAAAGACAGCTTTTTTATTTCTCCGAGTCCACCACCTGACACCCAGGGTTCTGACCTGTGGTAGCTCTTCTGCACAGATCTCATGCTCAGATGTGCTATTGTGCAGTTTGGGTGTTTTTGTTGAGATTCAGATGTTCAGCTTATTTTTGTTTCAGGTGGAGAGCTCTGAAGACGTCTCTCACTCCACCATATTTCTGAAGGATTCAGTATTTCTTTGTTGTGTTTGGATCGCTGCTCTTGGGTGCTCCTTGAAGCTGTACTTCCCCACCTACCACTTCAACTGATAGCAGATTCTCACACACAAACACAAACCTCACAAACACCCTCACACAACACACTCATACAACATTCACAAACACACTCACACACATACTTCTACACAATGGTCACACACACAGCACTGACACCCCCACAGAATGTCCACACAAACACTCATACACATACAACACATACAATACTCATACATACACCTTTACAGACAACAGCCCTCACACACTCACAACGCTCACAACATTCACAAACACAAACACCACTCACACAAACACCCACATAAACACAACAAACTCACTCACAAACTCCCACAAACACACGATGCTTACATTCACATACAACCTCAAGCTCTGCAGTGTTTTCCTGAACAGGAGGGTACCCCATCAAACCTGAAGTGACCTGGAAGTTGGAACAAGGAACACAGCTTCAAATGGAGAAAGTACTGAGGGGCCACAGTCTAGGCGTGTGATCAGGAGTGCGTGTGGGTGGTTGGGCAGAGTCATGTAGGAGCCACTGATTCTTTTTTTTTTTTTTATGATGAAGTCAATTGGCAGTGAGTAGGGACAATTGTAACTTCCTCTGAGAGCTGAGAGAAATCTGCTGGTATTTTTCAGTACAGGGCTGCATCCTTTATGTCAGGGGTCTCCAACCTTTTTGGTACCAGTTACCAGTGCTCCTATGAGAATCTAAAGCCTGTTGATCTGAGGTGGAGTTAAGGCAGTGATGCTAGTGCTGGGGAGCAGCTGCAAATACAGAAGAAGCTTCTCTTGCTTGCTACTCACCTCCTGGTGTGCAGTCTGGTCCCTAGCAGGCCACAGACCACTGGCCTGGGAGTTGGGGACCCCTGCTTTATATTATTGCTGACTTTTCCTTTCCAGGTAAATTCTCTTTCTTGTTCCCCTCTCACAAGTTTCCTTGGGCTCCCACTTGTTCCCCAGAGCTAGGTCTCCTCTGATGAGACCAGCAACCTCCCAAAAGCATCGGCTCCTTCCCTCCTGTTGTCTTTTCTCCTTCTCTTTGTGAAAGACCTGGCATCCCAGGCTCACCTCAGTCTCCCATCATCCTGGCCGTGAAACTTCAACTAATGCCTTTCTCCCTGCAGAAACTGCTGGCCCGGTTGTGAGGAATGGCTCCTGGATCCTCCTGTCATGGAACTATCAGGTTCTTTTCCTGCTGGGCTGACTTTTAGGGGACCTAGCTTTGCCCTGTTGCTCTAGGCAAGGGGGCTCCATAATTTGCAGGGTCCAGGACAAAATGTGAGGTGTCTTTTTTAAAAAGCAGGAAAAAAAATCTTTTTTTTTTTTTTACAGTAGAAAAGAAAAGTTTTATTAGAGGGAAAGTGTACTTCCAGGCATGGAAGTAGGCCTGAGCAAGAGAAGCATGGCTCAAAATGTCAGGAAAAAAAATCTTTACCCTTTTTTCCATGCTACTCTCTGTCTGTCTGTTTTCTTGGCTCTTTCCCACTCTCCCTCCTGCCCTCTCCATCATGATGTGTTTTTCTTTGCTCTTTAATGATGTTACTTGCAGGGTGAATACTGACCCTCACAGGCACCTGGGGTCCCAAACCGCACCAAGTACGTACCCAGACCCTGCCAGTGACAGAAAGTGGCAGCAGTCACTGGGAAGGTACTTGGGAGTAGGTAGCTGAGAATTTGTCTCAGGGAGGTGGCAAGAGGTGGCCCTGTGCATGACTCCAGGATCCAAGCCCATCTGGTGCATGCTCCCTTGTTCCATTAGACTTTACTTACAAAACATAAATTCGAGGATAAAATTATTAATGATTTCAAGATGATGAGCACAGAGCATTAAACCCCAAGCACAGGGCTTCCTTTGTTTTTCTGTGTTTTCTTTTTATTTGAAATATTTTCTCATATGATGCTTTATTATTTTTAGGCAATATTTTTTTATTTTTTATTTTTTTACATTCTACTTCCCTCACTGAGCTCCCCTTTGGCAATCATTACCTTGTTCTTTGTATTTATGGGTCTGTTTCTATTTTGTTTTGTTTGTTCATTTACTTTGTTCCTCGTATTTCACGTGTAAATGAGAGTATACGGTATTTGTCTTTCTCTGTCTGATTTATTTCACTTAGTATAATACCCTCTAAGTCCATTCATGTCGTTGCAAATACCAAGATATTTGAGTAATATTCCATTATATATGTACCATCTCTTTTTCATCCCATCATCTATTTATAGACACTTAGGTTGCTTTCATATCTTGACTATTGCAAATAGTGATGCAATGAACATAGGGGTGCATCTGTCTTTTCAAACTGGTGTTTCAGATATCTTCAGATAAATACCCAGAAATGAAATTGCTGGGTTGTGTGGTAGTTCAATTTTTAATTTTTTGAGGAACCTCCACACTGTTTTCATAGTGGTTTCACCAATTTACAATCTCACCAACACTGCACGAGGTTTCCCTTTTCTCCATATCATCACCAACACTTGTTGTTTGTTGATTTACTGATGATAGCTGTTCTGACAGGTGTGAGGTGATACCTCATTGTGGTTTTAATTTGCATTTCTCTGATGATTAGTGATGTTGAGCATCTTTTCATACGTCTACTGGCCATCTGTATGTTCTCTCTGGAGAAATGTTTATTCAAGTCCTTTGCTTTTTTTTTTTTTTTTTTTTTTTACACCTATAGCACCTGATATTCCTAGGTGGTCTCCCATCCAAGCACTAACCAGGCCTGACCCTGCTTAGCTTTGCGAGATCAGACGAGATCGGGCACATTCAGGGTGGCATGGCTGTAGACCAACTCTGCTCATTTTTTAAACAGGACCTGCTTTGTGATGTGCGGCCCTGTGTAACTTCACTACTCACTTGTCCATGAATCTGCCTGAGCTCCAGGGGACTCTTTCTTTTCAAAGTTTTCCCCTTTCTGCTTCCATTTCACAGTCTCATTCGTTCTAAATTTCTACATCACACATTTTCTCGTGATCTGCTCATATAACATATCCAGCTTCTCTGACCTCACACACACGCAGCCTTCACATTACAGACCATTTCAGTATAAATTCCTGAGTGGCTGTTCTAGGCTAAACAATAAGTGAAGGCATCCCCACATTTTCTTCCCTGGAATTTGACTGTGGCCTCCCATGTGAATGGGATTCCCACCTGTGGTGAATTTTTCTCTGGTGTCTAACAAGATTTAACTTGCACTGAAGGCTTTCCCACATTCCAAACACTCACAGAATTTTTTTTCCAGTACAGATTTTTTATGTTGAATGAGATTTTTCTTCTGGGTGAAGGAACTGCCACATGGATTACACTCAAACTCTCCCCAGCATGAATTTTCTCATACAATAGTCAAGATATGGAGGCCATTGGTAGACAAGTGGATAAAGAAGATGTGGTACATATACACAGTGAAATATTACTTGGCCATAAAAAGAAGGAAATCTTGCTATTTGCAACAACATGGGTGGACCTAGAGGGTATTGTGCTGAGTGAAATAAGTCAGAAAGAGAAAGACAAATATCACATGATTTCACTATATATGGAATCTAAAAAACAAAATAAATGAACAAACAAAACAGAAACAAACTCAAAGATACAGAGAACAAACTGATGGTTGCCAGATGGGAGGGGGATTGAGGGACTGAGTGAAAAAGGTGAATGGAGGGCGGGGAGTCAGGGGGACTGAGAGAAAGCGGTGAAGAGTTAAAGAAGGACAAATTAGGAGCTGATAGAGGGTCACAGGGATGGTGAGCATGGCATAGGGAATGCAGTCAGGAGTAATGTAATGGCTATGTGAAGAGCCAGAGGGGAGAAAGAGCCATCAGGGTGATCATTTCATAAACTATAAAAATGTCTAACCAATGTACTGTATACTTGAAACTAATAATATAAAATTTTTAAAAAGAGTGAAGGGATGAAGTACAAATTAGAAGTTGTAAAAATAGTCACGAGGATGTAAAGTACCCCCGGGCTGCAGACTAGTACGAGTCTTGGCCTTTTAGGAACCAGGCCACATGGCAGAAGGTGAGTGACCAGAGAGCGAGCAAGCTTCATCTGTATTTGCAGTTGCTCTCCAGCCCTAGTATCACTGCTTCAGCTCCACCTCAGATTGTTAGGCATTAGATTCTCATAGGAGCACTGGTTCCTGGTGCCAAAAAGGTTGGGGACTCCTGAAGTATGGCACAGGGAATATAGTCATTAGTATTGTAACAACTGTGTATGGTGCCCGGTGGGTACTAGACAAATTGGAGGGATCACTTCATAAGAGTCTAACCACTATGCTGTATGCCTAAAACTAATATAATATTGAATGTTAACTATAATTGAAAAATTAAAATATTTTAAAGTATGTATTATATAACAATTTAGAAAATGCAAACTATATGTAGTGTTTTTATGGGGACAGGGTTGTGGGAGGCTGTGTAGGAGGATTAGAAAGGGGTAGGAGGAAACTTTTAGGAATTATGGACGTATCCACTATCTTGATTGTGGTAATGGTTTCAGAAGTGTATACATATATCAAAAAGCATCAAAACAATCAAATTAAATATCTAAATCAAATCAAAATTAAGAAACATTAACAAGGATAAAAGCAGTGATTAAGGAATCAGAAGACTGTCTAATTTGTGGGAATTTGATTTAACAGGGAAGAACCCTGGGTTGGAAAGATAACCCCAAACCAGTCTAGTTTCCGTTGGAGACACTTACAGAGACCCTTTTATTAGTTGGCTTCTACCACCACCACGTGGCAACACAGAGCAACTACCATAGAAATTCACAGGCACAGGCTCATACCTTAAAGACAAGGTAATTAAATAAAGGAGGCATGTGTGTCTTCAGGAATGCAGTTATTGTTCTCATAAATTACACAGACATTAATTTATGTAAATGTCCCAGTTGGCTCTTAACTCAACCCATATGTTGATGACTTTAATTCTTCCTTGCACGATGAAATCTTTATTTCAAAAGAAAAAAATAAGGATGAAAAATGAAAAAGGACAAAAAAGAAAAAAGAAATCTGTATTATTTGGAGCAAGGGCTTCTCAGGGCAATGTGGTGCCCAAGTTGAGAAACCCCACACTACAGTATGAAATTTAACTCCATGCTACACACACTGCTCCATTCTACTGTCTTATCTCTGCCAACTCCATAGGCCATCTATGTGCCTGACCCTTGAAATACTTAACAACATGTAGGGCACTAACAAATCCTAGTGAGGCCTTGACCAGTGATATGGGCCCCAGCTGGCCTGTGCCTTCAAGCCTCTTTCCAGCTCTACTTGTGGACATTTACCTTTTTAATCCTTGCTTAGTCATAAGTGCAATCCATGTGGCATGTCTCAGATTTGTGATTGAAAAAAGGCACACTATAGCCACAATTTTGGGGAACATCAATAAATGATGGGGAGGGAGCCAAGAGGGCAACATCTACATATCCTAACATCAGCATTGTCATTTTGATTTGCATATTAGAAATAAAAATTGAAGATGTTAAAAACACAGATAGATATACGGGTCCCAGGTAGGGTTGGTTGCCAGATAAAATATGGGATGCCCAGTTAAATTTGCATTTCATATAAATGACACATAAGTTTTTAGCTCAAGTATGTTTTGAATAATTCATAGACACACTAAAAAAATGTTTGGGGGGAGAACAAATTTCTTGTACAGAAAAATTCCAAATAATTTATGTAGACACGCCTCTCTGAAGGAGGTGAAGCCTAACTCTCCCCTTCTTAACTGCAGGCTGTGCTTGCTGACTTCCACCCAAAGAGGATGGTGTAGAAACAGAGAGAAAAAGAATCTTTCCAATGGAGAAACCTGACAAATATACCTCATCCCTGTGACCAAGGTCAACATCAGCAGTATGTACCCTTGTGGGGTGATAAAAATGGCACTTCTCTGTGATCTTCCTTCTCAAAACTCATAATCCCTGTCCAATCATGAGAAGGTTAAGAAACTGTCACAGCCAAGAGGAGCCCAAGGAGATGTAACAACTAAATGTGATGTGATGTCCTAGATGGAGTCCAAGAATGGAAAAAGGACATTGGGTGAGAACAAAGGAACTGTGAATGAAGTATGGACTTCAGTGAATAATAATGTATCTATATTAGTTCATTAGCTGTGATCATAATGTAAGGCGCTAGCTAATAGGAGAAACTGGTATGAGTTACTGGGCACTCTCTCACCATGTTTGCACCTTTTTTCCAAAGCTAAATTCATTCTAAAATTGAGTTTATTAAAAATTATTTGTTATTGATCTGAAATTCATATTTAACTGGACACACTACATCATTATTTGCTGAATCTGATAACCCTATTCTGGCTGTCTAACCCAGATATGCATTTTTGAGCCATCAGCATGTTTGTGATCAAAGCTGCTGGCCTATGTGAGATTATAAAGAGAGTGTGATTAAAGAATACAGTGTCAGGAGATGGAGACACAGCCGAAGGGGTGTTAGCTGTTTGAGCAAAGTGGTTGCGGCCGTATGATGTTATGTGACAATCTCTTCAAGCCTGTTTCTTCATCTGTAAAATGGAGCCTAGAATCATGCTGCTTCATGGATACTTCAGGAGGTGAAATGAGATGACTTTGATAACAATAAAGGCGAACTTTTACCTGAGTTTATCAATCCAACCTTATTTATGGATATGTGTCTGCATATGTACATATAGACTTGCTCTTAGGTAATTATAAAATATATTTTAAAAGGAAGGTACAAGTTAATGCAAAAAAAACCCCACATTTCATTCCTTTCTTAATGACATCAGGGTAACTGATTCCAGAAGCATTTAACTGAGCCCTTACTGTATGGTGAACACCAAGATAAACACTTCTAAATAAAGAATTCGGTGTTGTCAGTTTTTAAAATTTAGATGAAAACTGGTGGAGGATCAAGTCCAGGTAAAAACAAGTGGGTTGTTCAGGCAAATGTGATTTTAAACAGATGTGTCTGGAATACGGTCTCCATTGTGTTGTGCCTAAGAGAAACCTTTTCCTTCCTTAATTATGCGGGATGTGCATAAATTTTGGAATCCAGCCTGACCTTTAGCTCAGTGGAAAATTCTGTTGATGATTTTTGAGCTGAGTTTCATCTGGCCACTGGAGAGACAATAAAATGTCCTAGCTGCTCCTTCTCCCTGAGCACAAGCTCTCTGTGCTTTTATTCTACTCACTTTGTCTCTCACTAACATCCCTCTAATTCTTCCTCTGCTCCTGCTGCCCGCAGAATGGTCCACACTGCCCCGTACAGCTCTCGGATGATGACAGTAGCCACCTTGATCTCACCCCCTTTGTTCCAGGCTGCCCCAGATCAGTAAATGCCATTGAGATCCACCAAGTTGACGAAAACCCAGAAATGGTTCCTCATTTATCTCCTTCTCTGGAGTCCCTACCTCCAGTTCATCTACAAGTCCCACTGAATCAATTTCATCTTCTCCCAGGGCCTATGTACCTCTCAAAAATATTGTGTACATAGTTCTCTCTCCTCGATCAGATCACATCAACTTAGGCCTGTGTATTAGTCTGGGTTCAACATGAATTAATTTGTAACATAGATCATATATTTCATGTGATATATTTTGTATATTTTCTATATATTTAAAATGTAAATTTTATGTAAATATTTTATAATATCAATTAATTACATATTATAATAGTTTTTTTCTCTTCCTCTCTCTATACATCTATATATATTTTATGAATCCACATGACTAGGCTATGGTTCCCCATTTGTTAAGTACCAGGCGAGATTTTGCTGTGAAGGTATTCTGTTGATTTGATCAATATTTAAATCAGAAGACTAAGTAAAGCCAATTACCTTCCACACTGTGGGTGGGCCTCATTCAATCAGTTGGAAGACTTAAGAGCAAAATAAATGAGGTTGCAAAATTGGTCAGCCCCTCCATGATAGCTCCCAGTTTAGGGAAAAGCACATCAACAAGAGAATCTAGAGATGACAATTTACAAAAGCAGATTGCTGTTAGGTGTTTTAGGTGTGGAAATGGGCACCTCCACAATCTCGTTCCATTCTTTAGATACTTGGGTGCATACATTTTCTGGAGTCTAGCTTGGCATTTAGCTCAATGAAAATTCCATGGATTTCTGGGGAGCTGAGGGTCCATCTGGCCACTGGGGCTGATGTGAAAATGCTAATGGATTCTTCTTCCTGATCACTCATTCCCGATCAAAAGATGGGGATGTCTTTTTTATTTTTAGCCTGCCAGGCTTTATTTGATTGAATGTGGCAGGCCTATCTCATCATAAATAAACATATAAATTCTAAACAAAATGTTGCCACATTCTATCCAACAATGTATAAAAGGATAACACATCATGACCAAGATGACTTGTCAGGACCGAAACAAAAAAAAGTTTGATATTACCTTCATTCATTAATGATGAAAAAAATTAGGAAACCAGCAACAAATTTCAGCAAACATCAAAAGCAACAGTGAAGTACTAAAAACGTTTCCTATGAGGTTGAGAATAAGATGATGATGTTCACCCTAAACGCTTCTGCTAAATGTTACATTTACCTCTTTATCCTTCAATCTTGCCAATGTGTCTGATTAATTTTAATAATTTATGTGTAGATATTTTGGAGCATTTTCATCCATGTTTTTAAATGCAAATATATTCACGAAAAACACTTTTAATGAAATCGTGAGCATACCATCATTTATTAATTTATTCAACAATTTTAAACTGAATGCCTCTTATGTGCAAAGCATTGTTTCAGGTGCCAGGGATCCAGCAGTGAACAAAACAGGCAAAATTCCTATATGCATACCATGTTCTTCATTTAACATTATTTCATCAGCACTGCTCATACTCTCATTAAATATTCTTTAGAGACATGACTTATAATGACAGCTTAAATTTTCATTGTATGGATACATAAGAATGTATTTGCCATTCAGAGCTTATTGAACTTTCAGCTTATTTCTATTTTTACATAAAAATCCACGTATACACATTGTTTTGAGCCTTGCTACTTCCAGCCTTATGGAGAATCCCCAGCAGCAGAGCTATTTGGTCAATGGGAAGAAATAGTTGAAGATTCTTGACATAATCAGACAACATAGGGCTGACTGCTCTTAAGGGTTCAGGATGGATGTTTATTCCATCTTCTAAATAAATATATATGTAAGTTCACATTTGTCATAACTCATGGATAGAGTATTTCCTTTTTAGATTGATATATTTAAAGTTGTTTATTAATATTAATTCTGATGTTACTTTAGATCTTATTGTTACTTCAGTTATTCAGTTTATAAACATGAACTGAGTTCTTGGTATATGTTCTTGGGTATGATTTGGTTGAAATTTTGTATGTTTGCTGGGTTTTGTTTTTAAAGAGTTTTGTTTTTTGGTTTTTTTTCTGAAGGTACAGCTAAACAAAATACCCAAACTTTTCATACTTTCTTGGATTATAATCACATTTGAAGAACTTTAAAAAAAATTTGAAGGTATTATGGTTGAAAATATGAAGTTTTCCAAAGAAAAACAAAATTGATTTTTTCAGTCAATTTAACTTAAGCAATTAAAAGAATATTAATTCATGCAGTTAACTCAATTTTCATCTTTTATTTGAGACTAGAAATTAAAGATGAACTTTCTTGTCTTTTAAATTTTCAAACAACCGATTAGTTTAGAAATACCTTATTCTAAAAGAACATTCTTTTTTTCTCTATCCATCCATTTGTCCATCTGTCTGTCCATCCAACCATTCATCCATCCAACTACACATTTATCAATCTATACATCCATCAATCTACCAATCTATCTATCCAGATTTTGTCACCATCAGAAACTGCATTATGTCTGAAATCTTGTTATCAATATTCCTTGTTCTCATCACTAGCCCCTGTCCCTTCAGGTCTTCCATTCCTCCAATGCACACAATTCACACACATAATTATGTGACCTTATTGGCACATTTAGACTACTACCTGACTTTATGTTCCCCCTTGTATAATTGAGATTCCATGGTTCTTTCTGACTTAGTATTCTATTTCTGTGCAATAAACTACCACAGACTTAGAGGCTTAAAACAATACCCATTTATCATCTCACAATTTGAGAGGTCAGAAGACCAGGTAGGTTCGACTAGGTTCTTTGCTTAGGGTCTCACAAGGCGGAAATCAAGTTATGGGCTGGGCTAGGCTGTGCTTTCATTAGGCAGTTTTGGAGAAGAATCTACTTGTTGTTGTTGTTATTGTTGTTGTTGTTGTTGTTGTTGTGTGTGTGTGTGTGTGTTTAGGGTGATAAATATGTTCATTATCTTTATTGTAAAAAATCCACTTCTGAGAATCCACTTCCACAACCCCTCCATTACCATTACTGATTGTAGTAGCCAACCTCAAAGATGGCACTCAGCCATCCTCTCCACCTTATGAAGTGCTCTCCCACAGTGAGCTATTTATACACACCCTCACTGACTGTGAATTAAAAGGAGGGAAACAGAAGGAATGAAGTAGCTGAAGCCCATCTGTGCTGCCAGATCTCCAAATGGTCCATGCTGGTTTCTCGGTCTTCCTCTCTGTTCTGTAAGCAAGACCCACAGCCTTCCAGGACATTCTCTTTTTAAGCTAGCCAGATACAATTATCCAATTAACCAATTAATCAATTAATCAACCAATAATCGAATTATTCAAATAAGGACATTAACACCTGGCAGGCAGGTGGGCTGGCTGGCTGGTATCTCCCAAGTCTCTACATTTGAGTCTCCCCAACCAGAGTCTCTTTATCACTGTATCTCCGGAGTCCCTATAACTCTGATTCTCTACCCTCTTTTCTATATCTGAGTCTATTCCCCCACATCTCTGTCTGATCTCACCCTGTCTCTATACCTCTGTCTCTCCCCACCTGAGTCCCTATATTTCTGAGTCCCCCGCCCCCAATTCTCTGCATCTCTGAGTCTAACTCCCAAATCTCTATTTCAGTCTCCCCTGACTCGACTCTCTAAATTTGAGTTTATCCACTGAGTTGCTATATCTCTGAATCTCTCCCCTAAGTCTCTATATCTGGGTATCTTCTCCCACCCCTGGAGTCTCTGTATCACTTAGTCTATCACTTAGTCTATCCCTCAAGTCTCTATAGCTGAGTCTCCACGCCCCCCCCCAAGTTTCTATATCTGAGTCTATCTCCTCCAAGTCTCTGTCTGATTCCCCAGTCTCTAGATCTATCTCCCCATCCCCACCGTGTCTCTAAAGCTCTGAGTCTCCCCCTCCAATTCTCTGTATCTGAGTCTCCTTCTCCGAGATCGGTGAGAGAGACTTTGGTGAATATAATGAGATGGAGAGAGAGAGATATAGATCCTTGGGGAGGGGAAAGATATAGAAACAGGTGGTGACTCAGATATAGACACTCTGTGGGGAGAGAGAGACTTGGGGGGGGGAAAGATTCAGAAATATAGATACTGGGGGTGGGGAAACACAGAAACTCATGGGGAGAGATTCAGAGACAAGGGAGACTCAGATAGACAGACTTGTGGGGGAGTCTAAGAGTTATATTCAGAGGTATACTCAGTGATATAAAGATTTGGTAGTGAAATGCTCAAAGACAGAGAGACTCAGATATATTCAGGGAGGAGAGGCTCAGAGATCTAAAAACTCAGAGCAAGGAGACTCAGAGATATAGAGACTCGGGAGGGGTGGCAGAGACAGAGATAGAGAGACTTGGATGAGAGACTCATAGAAACTTGGGGGCAACAGAGACTCAGATATAGAGACATGGGGGACTGACTAAGTGATAGAGACTGGCAAGGACTCAGAGGTATAGAGATCTGAGGGATGGACTCAGATTTAGAGAGTCAGTGGGGGGAGACAGTCATAGAGACTTTGAGTAGACTTGGAGATACAGAGACTTGGACAATAGACTCAGAGATATAGAGACTTGGGGGGAGACTCACTTATAGAGATTTGGGTGGAGGGAGACTCAGTTACTGATAATTGTGGGAGGGAGACTCAGATAAGGAGAATTGGGAGAAAAACTCAGAAATATAGAGATTTGGGGTGGGGAGACTCAGAGATACAGGGATTCTGAAGGGGAGACTCAGATATATAGAGACTCAGAGGATATACTTAGCAATAGAGAGATTGGTTTAGGGGAGAAACAGACATAGTGACTCACTAGTGGAGAAATCTAACATGCGACTCAGCGGGTAGAGACTCGGAGAAGGGAGTGATGGGGAGAGAAAGACTCAAAGCAATAACATAAACCTTGTGGCCAAACTGTGGAGATGTCTCACTTAAAAAAAAAAAAAAAAAAACTTCAACAGGGAATAGTATTAAATTCTGTCTTTGGAGAGGTTTGGAGAAACATGGCAGAGTGAGAGACATCCCCAGGTCCCTCTCCTTGAAACAACAATAAGCCAAACATCTGAAACTCAACAAAAAACACCAAAACTTCACACCAGTACGTCTGAGCATGGGTTCTGTGCATAAGAGCTACCACAGGTCAGAACCCTGGGTGTCGGGAGAAATAAAGAAGCTGCCTCTTGCAGTCACCGGAGCTACCTGTAGGAGGAAGGGGAGGAGAGAAAGTGTGGGAGTTCACTGAACAGCCCTGCCTGGGAAAGCTGCGAGCTCCACACGGAGACAGGGCCCAGTCATAATGGCAGAAGGCAGAAAAACAACAGCTGATTTTTACCAGCCATGATTACAAAACCAAGGCTGAACCGCAGCCTCCATGCTCCAAACCAGAGGACCCCTCCCCCCATAACCTCCGAGACCCATCACCACAAAGTCCCAGGTGAATCTGAGCAAATGCTGCCGAAGCTGTCTCTGACACTAACAGGGACTGAAACTGAGGGTAGCAAATGTGATTAAATATCTACAAGAAAATAAAAAAGACATTTAGG